>SNQJ01S0037360.1:129084-147083 GCA_010110895.2 Picea sitchensis
GCAAACCCTATTGCAAAAATTGGTAGCCCATGAAGTTGCTTTGTAATCGAGGATAATTTGAATGAACCATACTTATCTTGAAGTGTAGAAACCTTGACGAATCTTACTAATTATTGAATTCCAACCATAAAAAAACAACGATATTTTTGTAAAAATATTGAAATTTCTAAGGATTTTATATAGTTTGTAGAAAAAATTGGCGATTTTTAGAGTAAAATCATTTTATCCTATAGAATTTGGGCTAATTGTTTTGGAAAAAAGTGAAAATTGACAAATATGTTTTTGGAGAAAACCATAGAAAATTAGCCCATAGGAAAATTTTATTTCCTTAAATTTTCTTTGTTTGTAATCTTTGTTTTTCCATAGAATAATATCAACTTAAACTTACCATGAAGTATGGGAAACATACATCAGAGATAAGGACAAGGGGAAACCAAGAAATACAATTCAAGTTGTAAATTTCAGTGTTATTTTTGTAAAGTAGGAAGAAAACAAAATAGGGGAGATCAAGAGTTTGTCACTATTACTTCGTTATTCAAGTAGTCCCAAGAAACAATTATCAAACTTAGCTATATATGCCAAAGAGTACCCACTGAGAATGGGATTTTTCTTTCTATAAATTTTGGAAAACTATTTTTATGATATTTTAATAGTAAGAATCCCTCAAGGCCATTTCTATGGAGAGGAAACATTTTGTTGATGAATTTTTACTTTGTACTAGTTCCAGTTGAATTCTAGTTAGCGTAAATGATGTAAGGTTAAACTATTCATTTATAGACTTTTCTTATGTGAATGTTGTGTCTCTTACAATATGTTTTCTTGTTTATTATTAATGTTATGAGATACATGGATAGATACATATGAATGGGTTATTGCAACAGACTTCTCTCTACATGTATTTATTTATGAATCTATGTTATTAATCCTTTTCCTATAACAACTAATCGTGTAGGGTTCATATGTAGGGATTGGTGACATCCATATCTGTTCATTTAATAGATTTATTTCTCCTAGCTAAGATAGGTTAGATTAGATTTAATTTTGTGCATTTAGTATATCTCATACCTGCACACACTGCATTTCCACATTTCATTAATCACTCATACCCCTCATATCAATAATGGTTGTTAGGCCAAAATCCATATAGACTCCTATCTCAAACATGTGAAATCTAATTGAAACATCACATCAAAGAGTACCTCTATCTGTTGAAAGGAATTTCACCCGTGTCAACAACAGGGAAAGCTAGTAATACACATGGCCATGATAAATAATATTCAACATCACACATGTCTAACATTGGTAGTGGAAAATATATTAATGATATGGAAAAATACATATGATAAAATAGGGAGGTATTTTCAATAATAAAATAATCAACATTTTTATTTTGAACTATTATGGTGTTGGGTATTTTGGTGATTTCATGGTGTCACTTTTTCAAAAGTGGAGAAGATAAATATTGTTGAGTGCCATGTTTCTTTTATAATAAAGGTGTATGGATGAAACTTGCAAGTTGTATTGTGACCACATTGCATTGATAAAGTTTGATGTGGTATCATTAACCTTTGACCTGAGTGTAATGTTTCTTTTACCATGAAGGTGTATGGATGAAGCTTGCAACGTGTATTGTGACAATGTATCAATAAACTTTGTCATGATTCCATTAATGTTTGACCATGTGGTGCACACAAGGACATCAATAAAGTTTGTCATGATTCCATTAATGTTTGACCATGTGACAATGTATCAATAAACTTTGTCATGATTCCATTAATGTTTGACCATGTGGTGCACACAAGGACACCAATAAAGTTTGTCATGATTCCATTAATGTTTGACCATGTGTTGCACACAAGGACGACACCATATAATAACATGGATAATATAATATGTTATATAATAACATATGTTATAATGATATATGATATATCATAATATCATATATCACATGATATATGATATATCATAATATCATATATCACATGATATATCATAATATCATATATCACATGATATATGATATATCATAATATCATATATCACATGATATATCATATTTGTGTTATAATATAACACATATACTATATGTTATGTGTTATAATATAACACATATAAAGTTTGTAATGAGCGTAGTGTTTCTTTTACCATGAAGATGTATGGATGAAGCTTGCAAGGTGTATTATGACAATGTATCAATAAAGTTTGTCATGATTCCACTAATGTTTCACCATGTGGTGCACACAAGGACACTAATAAAGTTTGTCATGATTTCATTAATATTTAACCATGTGTTGCATACAAGGACACTACCATATGATAACATGGATAATATAGTTATTAAAAAAGTTTACAATTTTTTTTTTATATTTAACAATATTTATCATCATTTTTTTTTCTAAGAATTTAGTAATCATTTCTAATTATTCAATGGTGAGTTAATGTAAAAGAATTATTGAAAATGCCTCTTTCCAATGAGAACCTCACTTTGATCTTCTTCATTCATTTACTTATAAGTGATACTCATTTATAATACTTTAAGAAAATATAGTAGGGAATTGTTTTAGAAAACATTTTCATTCATGTTAATTTTAAACTAAACACATAGGCATTCACTAAATGATTTCTATCTATTATTAATAATAGATAATATCGTAATATTAATAATTTTTAATAATATTAGTACTTTTTAATAATATCATTTATTGATAACATCATTTATTAGTAATAAAAAAATATTGATATTGTATTTCTAACGACATAACTAATAAGTGATCATTTAACATGCTTTAAGAAAATATAGTTAGGAAATTGTTTTAGAAAACATTTTCATTCATTTTTATTCATGTTAATTTTAAACTAGAAACATGCATTCACTAAATGATTTCTAAGTATTAATAATAATAGATAAAAATGGTAATATTAGTACTTTTTAATAATATCATTTATTATAAAAACAATAATTATTATTAATGGTAATAAAAAAATATTGATATTGTATTTCTAATGACATAACTAATAGCAATAATTTGTAGCTATCACTAACTACTTTTTTAGCAATAGTTATTAGTTGGATCATTAATTTTCTTTTAATTATGATTCTAATTGTGGTAATTAGTCACAACCATGATGAAGTATTTTAACCACTATGTTTAGATATCACTATTACGATTTTTTTTTAAAAAATATTCCCTTTAAACTCTATTAATAAATAAATTTTACATACATTTTATACAAAAAAAAATCAACCATAATGACAATTGCCACAAGCAAAAACTAGTTTTTCCCAAAGGGAATACCAAAAACTAATAGTCTAACCTAAAACTAGACTAAAACGGCTAACAAAGTTTAGAATCATGTGGGAAAGGGTCAGAAAACATCAAGATTAAAAACAGGTATGATGGTCATATTCCCACAATAAATAGCAACATAAAGTCATGAAGCATCAATGGATTTGAGAATAGCTAGTGAGTTGCAATAATTGAGGCTTGGACTCCACATTGTAAATGTTATGACATGAATAAATGAATGAGGCTTGGGCTCAATGGATGATTTCCACATAGAATGAAACCTAACTAGACACTTGGAGGGTGTAGAATGCATCCTCTAAATATTATTAATCTTAACATCAATCTTGGGTTGAACATTGAGACATAGATACACATCCCGAGGGTTATATTTCTTAAAAGGTACAAAATCATTCCATTTTAAATTCTTTCACCATGATTTTGGGATACAAACACCTAGCTTCATGAACAAGTAATCAATACTAAGGTCCTAAATTCTCTCAATAATAGATTTTTCAGTTCTCAAAAGCTTGAATCCAAGCTTGAGTGTTTCCTATGGCTTCAAGAAGTGAACCCACTATCGTAAAGGTCCCCAACAAAAGAAATTCCTTCAAAAGGAGTTTCTTCATTGAAAACCAAGAGGATTCTCCAAGGGCACGCCTTAAGAAAAAACAAGGGAGAGCACCAAATGCAATGGTCATTATAGGATAACCTAAAGTGTAGGGATTGTCCCTACCAACTAAGACACATTTTAATGGTTTCCCATGCTTCCCAAATACATTTTACCACAAATATTCCTTGGATATGAAATTTTGAAGAAGTATCAAATTCTGGAATTTGAAATTCGACCATATTTTTTACCCAATAAGGTTTCACAAAGAATACAATTACATAGGAGAACCTTCCAATTTTCATGACCATCCACTACTCTGACAACCCACTTAGAACATGAAGGATATTCTTGTCAAACAAATATAATAATCCTTAGCTCCCCCTAATCATTTGAACTACAATACAATTCCAAATAAACCTAGGGAAATCCCCCTTTCCATTTTAAGTTGATCCAAACAAAGTCTCATAAGATATTCTCTAGCCATTGGTAGGCCATTCGAGAATGGACCTAATATGGTGAATAATAAACATGAATTGTAGGAATGAATTTGGAGCAAATTTGGAGCATAATATTCCACAAGATATTTCGAGGTCCTTAAAAGGAAAAAGGGATCTCCTATAAGCCACCTAGGAGCAACCCCCAGGGAATATGATAACACTACATTTAGGTTGTATGTAGCTTAAAGTTAAAGGCTTCATTAAAAATGTAAATACACTGGGACAAGATGTTTCCCATGGATTCTTTATGCTCCAAAATGGTGACAAAGGATTCATTCACAAAATGTCCATTGACCCTTAGGTTATCATCTAATCCTAGAAGGGGAATGCCTCAAATCAATGCCTAAGAAGCTCTATATCCCAAAATTCCCGCAACCAATACATAGATAATATGGTCTAATGAGATACCTTTATTGTTGGATCAGAATAGCCAAAACCATTTGAATTGGTTTAGTTAATGGAGAGACAAGTTGTGACATCAAAAAAAGTAATCTCAATGACATGCACAAGCAAAGGGACAAACCATAAACCCTGAAGCATAGATAAAATTAAGGATCATTCCAAAATGTCATGTGTCTTTTCAAAGTCCAACTTGATAAATGATACTTTCATCCCAAGACAATGCACCTATTCCATTCCTTCTTAGACTATAATGACATTCTCTAAGATGAACCAACCTAAAAAAACTCCATGTTTTAGTCCATAATTGATCCGGATTTAGGAGCAAAACGAACTAATTAACATACTGAATACAATAAAGATAGAGATATGAAGAATAACATAAATATGCAGTGAACAATATATTCCATTAAATAATGAAATAGGCTAAAACTATAAATCTGCATAAGTGAAACACTTGCTCGAATGGTGGTAGCTATCTTTGAGAAGAGATGTGGCTGCTACGGGCATCCGTCTGAGTAGAATGGATTAAAATGAGGCTAAAGAGGCCTTTTTTATATTATTCATGAATTACAAAACCCTAGACATCCAAAAACCTAACCCTAGAAGGTGAAATGCCAAAATTCATGTGGGCCCTATGGATAAGTTCTTGTAATTTGGTACCTCAAATTCCCAGGGTCATAACTTTTGCATACGACCTCCGTTTTAGGCACGTGATAGCCCGTTGGAAAGGTATTTCAGAGAGATACACATTCCACCATCAAAATTTGACTCTGTCTATATTTTAACTATGGCGAGCCAAAAAAAAAAATGTTTAGGGCCCCAAAACGGCCCTGGAAGTACAACAAGATGTGCTAACATGAAAAAATACAAAATACGCCAGTTGGATTAGGTGAGAGGCCACCCATATCCACTTGGAGGATGTGTGGGGCTTCAAACATCCCCAGAAGTGTAGAACCCACAATTACAAAGCAGTACAAAAGAACATGTTGAACAAAAAATGGACACGAGGAGCCAATTGGAATAGGTGGGTGGCCACCAATATCCACCTGGATCAATAATCTAGTCCATAATATAATCCATAATTTGAGGGAATATATCCTTAATTTAGGACTATGAGTTAGCCAAGATATTGTATGAGGACTAGGAGTTAGCCAATTATATGAGATCTTGACGAAGGTAATTTGCTACAAGATAGTAGAAAACTATGGGTACCCCACCTTAGGGATAAACTTCATGGAAACACTTGTTAAATATATTATTTTATTCAAGTTGACACATTAGACAGGGAAAGATATCAATACACATGGCCATGATAAATAATCTTAGATATCACTCATGCCAACATTGGTATCACAAAGTATATTAATGATATGGCAAGATGCATATAATAAATTAGGGAGGTTTTTTCGATAATAAAATATTTAAAAAAATTGTTTTGAATTATTATGGTGTTGGTATTTTGTTGATGTCATGGTGTCACTTTTTCCAAAGGGGAGAAGATAAATATTGAGTGTAGTGTTTCTTTTTATCATAAAAGAATACAGACGAAACTTGCAAGGTGTACTATGGCATTACATTGACAAAGTTTGATGTGGTGTCATTAACCTTTGACCATGTAAGGTAAACATTGTTGGGAATAGTGTTTATTTTACCATGACGGTGTATGGATAAATATGACAAGGTGTACTATGACACTGTATCAACAAGATTTGTTGGCACAAGGGCAGACCCAGGGTTCAATGTTACAACAACACACCAACAAAACCCTAACTACCAGCCCTTTCGGCAACACCTGCGAAGCAAATGAAGTCTCACCCGAGGTAGAAGCATGGGTGGTTGCAGGACTCAAGTGTTTGCAACCTTAGATGGGAAACAAATATGTGATTATAACTCTTAATATAGAACTTAGCACCGTTAGTTTCTTAAGATTCCATCAATAACCACTTCACTGGTAAGACATAACTTCACAACATTCATAATGAACTCATGTATTCAAGCACTTAGCATCATCAGATTATTTAGATCTAACAGATCAAGCACTTAGCACATACATATATACCAGATCTAACATTCTACACATCATTAGCACTAAGAATAAGTATATCTATCTAATCATCTCAAAGAACTAAGAAAATAACATGTGAGCACATCAAGACAAGGCACAAAGCAACATAACAAAATATTTACGTGGTTCACCCCCACCCTGGGGCTACATCCACCAACTCTTCTTCTTTATTTTCTTCAGTCAAGTAGTTACAAGCACAGAGCCTCAAAAACCTTTACTCCGCACAAGACATAAGATCTATGCAGCTCGCTAGATCCTTCTTCTTTGCCTCACAACACAAAGCCTTCCTCAACTTCTTACAATGACTTTCACTCAGCTCTGCAAGTCTCTTACAGTCATGCACAAAGAACTTACACAACCCTACTAGAACTTAGCCTACATCACATAGATGCTGATCTATATCACTTCCTTCACTACTTTCACTACTTATTACATCACTTCATCATTTATTTATATATTACAAAATTAGGCCTAAGCATGGGTAAACCCACGGGCCGACATCCCTTTCCCATTACATATTCCCCAAAACCCAAAAGGAATCTAAAAGTGGGCTGAGATCCCATGATCTCTGCTTCGTCTTGTGATTTTCCTTCAACAGGGTGTCGAAGTCCAAAATAGGTCAACATGACCAAGAAACTCCCAAAACTTGGTCAAGGGCCAACATGCCCCCAACACTCACTTGTGACTCATATCGAGTCACTTTTGTTTGAGCAATTCTACCTCGAACGCCTTGAGCTTGGCTCGAGTGGCTTCAACCTACTTCTTTGTTGTGGCCTCTTGCTTGGTGAACTCCAGGATCACTGCGTTGTTTACTGGTCCTTCTAGTCATTGTTCTACTATGAGAACGACCTGTTCTAGCTCTTCTCCTTGGCTTTTGATCTCGAAAAACAATAGGCATGCCTTATCCTGCACAGGTTGGATTCATTGAGTGAATTCCATCACTTTGATTTGAAGCATATGAATCTGTTGTTGAGTTGTGCATTGTTCATGAGACCTTTTTATTCTCTCTACTGTAGACAGGGCCTTCAGTTGTGCATGTAGTGTATTCGTATCCTTTTTTGCTTCCTGGAGCTGCGACTCCAGCGCCTGTAATTATGGATTTTCTGTAAGGTTTTCATATGTCTGCACGCTCTGGTTACTTAGCTGCTTGCACTCCAAGGCAAGAGATTTTAATCTATCAACTACACTGCGAGCAGTTGCTTCTCGCTGGTCTCTTATCTCCTGAGGGGTCTCGGGCATAGCGTGGAGATCTAGATCCGTGATGCACTGCTAAAGCTTCTATATTACCTCTTCAAGTTGTGCCACCTGTTGTGGAACTCATTCTTCAGTCCTTACTTCAATGACTTTCACAGAGCAAAGTGCTCTGTGAACCCTTTCCTGTACTTCGAGTTGCTCTACGAGCAACTGTTCCTTATTTTGTTGTATCTCTTCTTTCTCTTCCTCCCACTTCGCTTGTAGAGCAATTTTTTCTCATTCTACATTACTGTGTTGTTCTAGAAGATCTCCCTATGCTTGTTACTAAGCTTGGGTGTCTTGCACTATCTCTTCTTGAGCTCGTTGAAGGTGAGCTTTGACTGTATTAGCAATCCGATGTAGTTGGGATGGCTCATCACCTAACTCTAGTGTTCATGATGGCAGGGGCATAGTGGAAACTACGCGGCTAGACTGTAGTGCTTACTTCACTCCTTGGAGCTCATCCTTGATTGACTGGACACCTCCTCTTGCTTGGCTTCCTGCTTCTCTGCTATCTCTAGTGAAGCATCATTCAAGGTTGCTACAATGAAGTCGAAGTCATCCCGGGTGAGGAAAGTCTTGAAATTGGTCCTGGTTGCTTTTACTTTCTTTCGGGATGAAGGCTTTAGTGGGGAAACCTTCCTTTTCTTGGAGGGATCCTCCTCATCTCGAGGCGGTGTAATCTTGCCTTTATTTTTCTCAATCTCTGTGCCACCTAGCTCTCCACCATCACCTCCTTTCTCAGGTGAGATCGAAGTGGTCTTTGCGGAGGTACTGTTTACATATTGGGTGTCCTTATTTTTCTTTATCTTGCTAGGTCCCAGGGTATCGAGCACTACTTCGAGACTATCTATATCAGAGAGCTCCATGGGGTTTGTTGAAATTAGAAGGTCTTCCAACCATTCTTTGGTGATTTCTTCCAAGCCATCCTCCATCAATTTGTAGTATGACTGCAACTGTTGTTTGTGCTCATCAGCGTGCACAGTGATATAGATGAAATGGCGGTCTTCGTTGAATTTCATCAATGGCCTGAACCTATGGAGTGTGTTCGGGGTTATCTTGGGTGTATACTGGATTGCGGCCTTCAATTGATTGTAATAAGTGTGGAAGACAGCATTGGATTGCCACTGCTTTTTCATGTCACTGGAGTACCACAGGGTACTGAACTTCACAACCAGTGGTTTAAAGGGTTCAATGTTTGGGAAGGTCATACCTTCCGGCATCTCCCATGCGATGAAAGCAATCAGTATGAGAGACCAGCTGAAGTGGAACTCATATCCTTGGTCTTGCGCTTCCCTACAATCGATCTCTAGGTGGTTGACAAGGTATTGCGCCCAATTCATCTGCATTCCTTCTGCGTACTTTCCTGCGAGGTCAACAACGAATCCAGTCACTTGGGTGGGTCGGTTCTTGTGAACTAGCTTGCCTGCGATCAACTGACATGCAAGGTGCATTGTGTTGCTCTGGATAGAGGCTACCTTGTAACCTCACATACCCTTCTCTACATCGCCATACGTCTTTTTAATTCTTTGTGCTAATTCTTGGTCTGTGGCCTTTCCAGGGTAAAAATCCCATGGGTCAGGGCCTTGCATACAAGCCTTGCGATCCTATTGATCAAAGTTGGATCCACGGTGATGCGATGGTTCAACCATAAATATCCTCTGTGGTAGCAGGACAACAACAATTTGACGCATGTGTTCACTTCCTGGTGTCTGTTGAAGTGCGGGATCTTCATCCCATTGAGTAGTGCAGACTGTGTGAGGTTCATTGTCCATGAATGAGGGATGATCTTTGAATTCTTTCCTTTAGTCCTGGTCAAGTACTTATACATGGAGAGCATGTTGTAAACCTTCCTGTCACTGAGGTTGAATTCGCTAAAATTCAATGCTACGAGCTTATCCTGGTCGGAACGAACTGCGTGCACCCCTTTTGGAAGGTACGCAGTGATCAAAGCAGGGATGATTTTAAGGATGCACATTTATTTTAAAATGTAGAAACCTTGGCGAATCTTACTAATCCTTCATATTCCAACTATAAATGTTTGGCGATATTCTTATAAAAAAAATCAAAATTTTGAGGATTTTATATAGTTTGTATAAAATTTTGGCGATTTTTAAGGTAAAATAATTTTATCCTATAGAATTTGGGTGAATCATTTTTAGAATAGAAAATCATTTTTTGGGAAAAACCATGGAAAATTAGCCCATGAGTGAAATTTAGCCCCCTAAAAGCATCCCTGGATCAAAGCATACTCAAATTCTCGGGGTACACTATCACGATTGATGGCGCCACTTAGGGGTGGTAGATAGTCATGTAAAATGCTCAGGATTAGTTTAACGTTTGTGAGATCATCTCTATGTTTAGTTCGCTTCTTGTCAACTAGCCGAGATGGACCAGCTCGATAAGTGGATGGAGAGGTTGCCATTCCTCTCGTGGATGATGCTTGTACTCCTGTGGATAACCCTCGCTCCGACATGACTTTCTCAGTCCTTAAGTCGAGGAGAACTTCCGTTACTGATTCTTCGGTGGCGGTACGCTTGTCAGACATATGCGCTCGAGATTAAAATGATCGGGGTTACGATTAGCTCAGAAACTGCACCAGAATGATCAATGAGAGTGCAATGATCATTGTAGATAAGTCACTTAGCTTGTGGGCTTCATATTCTCAATTGGAAAAAGTATTCTTCGTGCATGGAACGATGGGATAAGTAGGAAACTAAGCAACGATCTTCTTGTAATGGTTATGAGCCTCCATTAACTCTTGTTCTATCTGTTATGGCATGGTCCAATGAGATGATGACAAGCCTTTATTGTCTTTTTGCCCATTTGGAGCGGAATTCGAAAGGATATATCGGTCCCAATGGCTATATTGCTTCGCCATGGCAAAGTGCCATGTGTCGCTGTTTTGATATCTCGGTGAAGCTCCAATTTTGAATTTTTTTTTTCTGCGAAATTCCCTCTGGAACCTTCTGTAATTTTTTAGTCCTTTCCCTTTTCTTACTTAGCTTTCTAGCCTTCTTTCTCATGAGCTTCGTCTCGGTTGTCCTTTTCCCATTCTGATTCTAACCTTGTTTTGACATAGTTGCATCGTGTTGTTGAAGTGCTCTCTTAGGTTTCAGGGTTAATACTTCCTCTTTATCTAGGATAGGTACTTCAGCCTTCTTTGAGTCCTCTAATGTTCTTATAGCTTCGACATTAGGGTCTCTAGTGTTAAATAGCTTCGATCTGTTCACATGTTATTTCATCAACATTGCGATCCTTCGGGTCATGAAATCATTTAACTCTTGTCTCTTCTATTCTAAGACTTCTTCTTCTTCCTTATTTCTAGATTGATATCCATCAATCCAAGGTTTTCCTAGTAACATGGTAAATGGGGCACTGCCTTCAATAAATTTAATAACATTAAAATCTTCCTTTGTCAAAGTTCCATTGATTGTCATAGGTATCTGAGAGAGATTTCCACATAAAATCATGAACTTTCCTCTGAATAGTCTTATTGCTCCTAATGAAGGGGTCATAGTAGGCTTCCCTACAACTTTCCAAGTTCTTTCTGGCATAATGTTCACTTGTGTCTCTTCATCAAGGACACAGACAATGTCGAAGTCTCATATTCTTGCTTCAAGGCATTCTTTTTCTTTGAAAATCGTTGATAATCTGACATGTCGGTGGTCATTCAAGGTTTCTTTCATTTGTAACAATACTTTCTCTAATTCTTACTAGGGTTATGCCATAAGCTGAGTTTTTGGATCTACCTTAGGGTTTTCTTGATTCAGATTCATTCCTTCAAGATTAGCGATCATTCTAGGGAAATCCAATACTTCATGGTCCATAGCTTTGCAGAAAAGACAACTAGATCTCCTTTCAGGGCATTCCTTAGCAAGATGTCCCGGTCTTCTGCAAATGTAACAAAGGCTCAATCCTCTCTTTCTTTTAAATGATCCCCAGTGTAATATCCCTCATCCAAACCCAATTGTAAATGTAATGCAAGTGTACTTAAGTTGGTGAGTTGTTTTGACATCATTTTGTAATGCACCTTCCATGGCATAGTGCGTGCATGTACTGCGTAGTAAAATGATGTAGTGTGCACATTCCAGGATACTGCACGCAGTAACCAAAGTGCGCGTAGTGTTGAGTTTAGTGAGCCTTTGTGAATATGATATGTGTTATAGGCTGGTGAGCCAGTTATTATAAGATGGGATGCTTATGTTTTGGAATTAGGCTAGAGCGCCTAGATGTTAAAGGCCAGTGTGCCTATTTTGTATATGTCTCATGATTAATATAAAATACATCGTTGGATGCAGACCGACCACGATAAAAGAGATGGGGGACTAAAATCCACCAGTTAGGGAAAGGGAGGGCCAAAAGTTAAGGGAAAGGGATAAGCTAGCGAGCTTAAGCCAAAAAGGAATATTATATTAATATTTCTTAAAACATAAAGTATGGATAATTATTTTATCCTAAGTTCTAAAGTTGGGGACAAGTGGACCAAAGTAGCTTCCAACATGACAAGTGTCAAGTTGGGGACATGCATACATATTATCATAACTTAATTCATTTTGGTGGAGGCTCCCATTATTTGACCATTTATTCATTCATCCAGTCCATCATCCATGAGCATTCACACACCATTGAGCTATGCTTCGTATCTTCATCACTTTACTTGAACCAATAACCATAGCCATTTTTCTGTTGGGGTACCTGGTTAGCTTGGGAGCAGGACTGAAGAAGCAGGTTGTTAGGCTTGTGAGCAATTCTCTGGGTGAGAGAATTGATGAGGAGTGATTTCCTGAAGGTGCTAAACTGCAACTATAGTGCTCTGAGACTTCCTGTCCGGCCTGTTGCTGAAGCCATGTAAGGGAAGTGGGGCAACCAAAGGAATGTTGAGCAAAGAAGGGGCACACTTGGGTGGGACAGGCATGTGGGGAATGAGAGACTGTAGGTTGTTAGTTGAGTGAGCACCTGAGACCGAGTCTTTCCTATTGTTTGTGAACCTGTAACCTGGTTAGGAATCCTTTTACCCAGGTGGAGTTTAGTCCCAGCTTGGGGGTGACTCACTGTTGAGAGTGACGAACAATGTGGTCTAAGGTTGGGAGGTTCGTGGACAGTCTGCACGCAGTTGGTGATATTCTTACAAATATAAGTGTTAGTTGTGTGATAAAATTACATGCTACATTGTTATTACGTGTTTATTTTATGGGTTTACCTCATGTGTGTTTACAATTGTCTGAATGTTTATGGGAATTTCCTGTATATGCTGTGTGTCTATGTTTACTGTCATTCAATGCAAATTCGTGCATTTATGTATTGTATTTGTCTGTTACGTTTTATATTTGAAGCTTCCGCAAAAGTGTTGTGTATGTATGTTTTGAATGCATGCAGTTTGGAAACATTTATGTGGCATAGCTCAGTTGGATGTTGGGTATGTTATGGTATGTTCTGCAGAGAGACCAATAAGAGTTCTCTGGTGTAGAGTGGCCCAATAGGGATGGACGGGGACGTTACAATATGGTATCAGAGCTTCAGTTCCAACACTGAGCTTGGATGGGCCGAAAAGGTTTAGTTGAAGCAAATATTCACGGAAGATTAATTTCTAAGTGGCCAAATTTCAAGTCACAGAGCATCCACGGTAAATTTTGGCTCCGCATGGAAAATGTGGGTGTGTAGGTGCACGTGGTAAATTGTTATGTTGCACAGAATAATATTGTGTGCGGATGCACGTGCTAAATTTAACATTATGCAGTGTGCACACACATAGTAATGGTGTCGTGGTGTGCGCAGTATTGCAAAACATAGAGGAGTTTGGTTGGTGTGTGCACAAGTATGAGTATAAGTTGTCTCATGACAGTGTATTCAATGGTGCACGTAGATTATTGTGTGTGGTGGGGGCATATTGAAATTTGTCATGGGCAATGCATAAAGAGAAATGCATGTAGAATATCAATGTGTGATACAAAAACGGTGCACAATAGGTATCAGTGCAAGAACCAAAGTTGTGCACAATGGATATTGGCGTGCAATGCAAAAGTAGTGCGTGCAAGTTATTGGCACGACGAAGAAGGAATGCACAGTGGATATCGGTGCGTAGAAGCATGATTTACCTTGTGGTGTTGTTGTGCACAATAAATATGGGTGTACAGGTTGAAATTTTGTGCACGCGAAGTCGTTTGAGCTATGGAGTTTGGAATGAATAATGCATTGTCGGAACATTGAACTATCAAGAGGAGAAGGCTAATTAAGGTGATGAGTCTAAGTTTAATAGAAAATTTGCATGGTATTTGAGAAAAAATAAACACACAACTTCATCCGAGCATTATTTAAATGAATTCAGAGTTGGTTTGAGAAGAAATAAATATAGTCTAAATTGCTAAGCTGAGAGCATCTCAGAGATGAATTATGGGTTTTATATTCCTCTGATTGAGACAGATGAAAGTGAAATATAAGCTTACAAGAAACACATACTATGAAAGAAAACAAGACTCGTATCACCTTCAGTTAGAATCTTTCATAAATAGTCCAAAATCTGCTTCTGCATTTCTATATTCATTTTAATTCCAAAATTACAAAAAATCTTCCTTCATAGAGGCAAGGTTCTTTTTTCCCTTTTCTCTTCCTCGAGATAATACATATATATAGAGGAATTATTTGTAGAATTCAAAAATGATAAGACTTCATCATATTTCTAAAAATAGAAATAAGTTACAAAAAGGGAATGATTTAAAATAACAACTATCCTATTTTAAGGGGACTGTTTAAGAACAGGCTATCATCTCTGGGCCCCCCTACCTCTTCTACCATCTGTCCAAAAATAGATGAAATGTACTTAATTTTGTGGGAGGAATCATTTCAACTTAGTGATCTCCTCATTTAGAGTATCTAACCAGACCAATTGATTCTCTCCAACACTTTCAACCGTTTCAGCTATGGTTTCTTTCTTATGTCACTTGCTCAGTTTCTTCTTAACAACTTTCCTGTTGATGACTAGATCCCCCATAATGGGATTTATATTGACTTCCAAATTCGAGTCTGTATTAGGTTTTGTGTGGAATTTAGTCTCTAAGATTTGTGCAAATACCCTTTCCTTCTTACTCGTAGGAAAATCTACCATGTTGCCTGAATAACCATTCTCACTGGATATAGCTTTGTCCATGTACCTCAATTTTGTGGAGACCGAAATTCTTTTACAGAAATCAAAAGGTTGAGCAATTTGGATATTACTCCATTTATGGATAAGATGATGCCTCCATACTTGAGAATTGGTAGTTATAGAGTCCCAATCATGAATCACATACATACTTACGTACAAGTGCGTTGGTTTTCGATGCTCAGCTAATCCATTTTCAAATGATTAGCGTTGGAGTTCATTACCTGGCGGCGTTAAACGACTGTGAAGTACCGAACGAGTGAAATGGGGTGAAATGACTAACCGTCACCCATTCCATGAGTGGTGGATTGACATACTGAAACACGAGTATCAAATATGTCCCAGTCCTCCAAACTATCAAGCTTGCATGATGATGTAGTTCTTGCTAAATTCTCAAGACTTGGGTCTTATCTAAAAGTGGTCATGGTGATAACACCAGGAGATCAGAAGAAATAATTCTGATGTATATATTGAACCAAAATGGTTCATATTTTTCATGAATTGTTGAATTAGTTATCCTGATAAGTTTTGATGGCTGCACATTTTGTAGAATTAACAACATCTAGATCAGATAAAGATTAGTGCAGAGTCCATAGGAATGGAAGAGGCACAGGGGAATTATAGTTAGCAAGATGAGAGCAGAGGGATGGAGGTCCATATGGGAATTGAAGGAGAAAAATCCAATGGACATGGAGATGAAAGAAATGAAAACATGAATATGGTAGAGACCACTAAAAATTTGCAGAAGGATTTTCAAAGCCATAAAGCTGATAATGAAAGGCTTATGAAAGACAAGGAGAAACATGATGACTTCAACATGAAGTTATTGTAGGGATTGAACAAAATAGAAAATAAATTGGATAAGGAGAGTGGCTCAAGCAAATCTGGAAGTCACAAGCCTTCAGATGAGAAAATAAGACCAAGAAGTGTTAGCAGACACCACCACCACTCCCCGAGGCATTCCAATAAGAGAGAAAGTAGCATCTCAAGTCTATCCCCTGTCAAAAGGCATAAGCGGTCTGAGGTGGATGAGCTACGAGGATAAATGAACAAAATCAAACCTCCTACATTTGATGGTGAACACAAGAAGGATGAAGATGCAAAAACATAGTTGCTGGGAATGATAAAGTATTTTCAATTGCATAATTATTCTTCTCATGCAGAGGGTATAATTTCCATCGATCAACTCAAGGGAAAGGCATCCATGTGGTGGGATCATCTTTTGAAAGTGAAACACATTAAAGAGAAAAGTGTTACTTGGAGGGAATTCAAGAATTATTTTAAGAATAAATACTTGACTAAGAGATATTATGACAAGAAAATGAAAGAGTTCTTTGAACTCAAGCTTGGAAATATTACCATAGATGAATATGAGAGAAGGTTTCTAGAACTGTTGAAGTATGTCTCTTTCATCAAAGATGAGACAGTCAAAATTCAAAGGTATTTGAGTGGATTGCCATCATTCATCAGTGAAAAAATATAGTATGATGATCCCAAGACATTGGAAGAGACCATAAGGCGAGCTAAATGCTTATATGATCAACAGAAAGAAAGGCCAATTTTCCAAAAGGTTTGGGAAGACAAAAAGAGGTTCAAGATGGATCAGAGGAAGAAGGGATCTAAGCCACCCTTCTTCATAAATAACCCACAGGGAAAAAAAATGCCTAAAGAACCCAGAATGATTGACACAGGGAGTCAAAGGTCAAGGCAATCACCTATTCAATGTTGGGATTGTAAAGGAGATCATATGTTCAGAGATTGTCCTCACAGAGGTGAAAAAAGAAGGACTGTTCACAATGTACAATAAGCTAAAAAGTGGAGGACATGGGCAGAAATGTACCAAGGATCTATGCGGCCCTGGACAAAAAAGCAAGTAGAGTATCAGTCCCACATGATTGAAGTGGAAGGTATGATCAACAATCAAACCATTGCTATTTTAATTGATTCAGGAGCTAGTCATAGTTATATAGATCCTAAGATGGTGGAAAGGTTGCAATTGCCAGGAAGAAAGCATGGAAAATATTGGTTGGTGCAGCTGGCTACCAGAGACAAAAGAAAAGTTAATGAGATGGTTAAGTCATGCCTTATGGACATGAATGGACTGAACACCAAGGAAGATTTGAACATTTTTCCTTTAGGTTCCCATGTCTGTCTAATTGGGATGGATTGGTTGGAAAAATATCATGCTCTCTTAGACTTTCATAACAAAGCATTTACTTTCTTGGATGAGGAAGGGAACCAAAGGAAAGTGCAGGGAATTCCCAGGGTAGTAACCATCAGAGAAATTTCAGCATTGCAACTAAAGAAATGTTACAGAAAAGGGTGTCAAATATTTGTAGCTCATATGGAAGAAACACCTAAAGGTAAGGTGCGAAATTTGGAAGATTATATAGTCATGAAAGAATTTGAATATGTATTCAAGGAGGTACCAGGACTACCCCGAAAGAGATACATTGATTTCTCTATAAATCTAATGCCCGGAGCAGCTCTAGTGTCAAAGACCCCTTACAGAATGAGTACACTAGAATTGAAGGAGTTGCAAATGCAACTTGAAGAAATTTTGAAGGAGTGGTATATACGCCCAAGTGTGTCACCTTGGGGTGCCCCAGTCTTGTTTGTGAAAAATAAATATGGAACATTAAGAATGTGCATTGACTTCAGATAGTTGAATAAAGTGACTGTTAAGAACAAGTATCCTCTGCCAAGGATTGATGATCTCTTTGATCAATTGAAGGATGCAAAGATATTTTCAAAGATAGAT
>SNQJ01S0037360.1:151819-163506 GCA_010110895.2 Picea sitchensis
AGTGGAGGTCTAGATTTATCTGGACACACACCAACAATTACAGGAGTAAATTTCCACCTAGTCTAGTCTCTCGGGCAGTTATGGGAGTGAACTACCACCTAGTTGAGTTAACTAGTCAACTAGTATTCCGTTAACTGACTGAACAAAGATTAGTGAATTGGTGATCATCCCAATGTTGCATGGTGACAAAACCAATTCAACATCTAAACTCAACTCAACTAGTCAAACTGAAGTGTCAACCTCCCCTAAAATATAGGAGATTGGATAATGACTAATTATGACTAATAAACAAGGAATAACCTTAGGAAAAATAAATCCTAGGTGTGTGTGAAGTAACTCCAACAAGCTTTATAAATCGGGTAGAATACTGTGCACTAGGGCACATATCTTCACACAAGAATTTCAGGTTAACCTTTTTCACAAAGCTTCTTCTTCTTAGTTCTCAACAATCACAGTTTCAGGTCCCGTAAATAGAACCATTTGTTGGCACAAGGGTAGACCCAGGGTTCAACGTTACAACAACGCACCAACAAAACCCTAACTACCAGCCCTTTCGACAACACCTGTGAAGCAAATGAAGTCTCACCTGAGGTAGAAGCAGGGGTGGTTGTAGGACTCAAGTGTTTGCAACCTTAGACAGGACACAGATCTGTGATTATAACTCTTAATATAGCACTTAGCACCATTATTTTCTTAAGATGCTATCAATAACCACTTCACTGGTAAGACATAACTTCACAACATTCACAATGAACTCATGTATTCAAGCACTTAGCATCATCATATTATTCATATCTAACAGATCAAGCACTTAGCACATACATATATATTAGATCTAACATTCTACACATCATTAGCACTAAGCATAAGCAGATCTATCTAATCATCTCAAAGAACTTAGCAAATAACATGTGAGCACATCAAGACAAGGCACAAAGCAACATAACATAGTACTTATGTGGTTCACCCCCACCCTGGGGCTATGTCCACCAACTCTTCTTCTTTATTGTCTTCAGTCAACTAGTTACAAGCACAGAGCCTCAAAAACCCTTACTTTGCACAAGACAAAAGATCTGCGCAGCTCGCTAGATCCTTCTTCCTTACCTCACAGCACAAAGCCTTCCTCAACTTCTTACAATGACTTGCACTCAGCTCTGCAAGTCTCTTACAGTCATGCACAAAGCACTTACACAACCCTACTAGCACTTAGCCAACATCACATAGATGCCGATCTATATCACTTCCTTCACTACTTTCACTACTTATTACATCGCTTCATCATTTATTTATATATTACAAAAGTAGGCCTAAGCGTGGGTAAACCCATCAGCCGACATCCCTTTCCCATTACATATTCCCAAAAACCCAAAAGGAATCTAAAAGTGGGCCGAGATCCCATGATATTTGCTTCATCTTGCGCTCTTCCTTCGACAGGGTGTCGAAGTCCAAAATAGGTCAACATGACCAAGAAACTCCCAAAACTTGGTCAAGGGCCAACAAGATTTTATCATGATGTCATTAATGTTTGACCATATGGTGCATGCAGGGACACCACCACATGATGACATCGATAATATAGTTTTATTAGGATATCATTAATATTTGATCATATGGATGGTGCATGAACACCACGATGGTGCATGGACACCACTACGCGATGAGATGGATAATATAGTTATTAGACAAAACCTTACAACTTCATATTTGCATTTAATAATATTTATTTTCAACCTTTTGTCTTATTTATTTATTTAATCATCAATTATAACTCTTTAATTCTAAGTTAGATGTGATGATGGCATTATTGTAATGCTTCTTTCAAACAAGAGCAATTGAAGCAAAGCTTCAAGTCCCTGTCTTAGTAATGGGAAAGAGGCAATCAGACCATCCAGTGACACAGGTTAGCAATTAGAGGTGCAACTAATAAGGTACGCATTGTGTCTTAATAAGAAGATCCCACGCACACCTAGCATCCTTGTGTCAACGGAAAGAATAAACACATAGTTATTCATGTTCTAGTGCAATTCAAGTCCTTCACATTAATTGTACAATCTTCTTCAACAACTATAGTCTTTTGCTCATTTGAAGTGCTTTTTTCTTTGTATTTTTAATAAAGATAAAGGTCTGGTTGGAATTTTGAATTTTGTAAATTAAAAATTCCAAAGTTTACTTATCCATATATTTTAGGATTTTTTGAGGTTTTGGTTTTATCTAGAGGCCCTTGAAAACATAGATGAAAGAACTTATAACTTAAAATTTCGATCAAGTAAAACTATGCGGGTTATGATACATTTTTTTTTATCCTGCTCCTTATATCAAAACTGTTTCTAAATATATTGGGATACAATATTTACATATGACAGAAAAAAAATATAATATTAAAGGAAAAGTTTTTTCCTAAAGCTTTGGGGGTTGTGGTAATATTGTTATCAAACATAATTAAACAAAACCCACTGTTAAAGTTAAAGTCCTCTGGTGGTAGTATCATATTATTTTTCCAGCAAAATTATTGACAAAAGACAACGGATGGTTACATCTGGATTTATGTTAAGAACTTTACTTCAATATAATATACTCCCCACCTACACCCAAACATTCAAACGAACCTCAAAATATCATGTTGCATGGTTTATCAACAATACAAACTACAATAATTAATATCATAGTACTATAAGGCCAGAACGAGCTTTAAAGCCTTCAACCATAAACCTTAAACCTTTTATTAGAAGGATGGTCTGAAATCCATTAGAAATGTTTCACCAAACTACCATATAGCAGTGAATTCCATTCATCTGAATTGCTGTGAGGCAATGAATGTTTGTCCAAATTGCCAATTAGCTGGGACGACATTGTACATGGTCAACATTCTTTCATTGACTAATAAAACTGGTATACGTAGGGTGTATGAATCGACCTTAGGAGCATACTATTAGGCTTTACTTGGAAAGAATAGACTATTGTTTTTATAACACTGATTTTAATAATTGTTTTAAAACACATATTTTAATAATTTTTTATAACATCGAGAATTGTGGTGGCAAATAAAAGAGTAAAGTATTTCTCATTTCTTACACATCTCATGTGGGTGGTTGTGATCTACATGCAGGACACCTAACACCTACCAACTTCTATGAAAATACATACAACAAATAAGTTCCTTGCATAGAAATGCACTCTAGAAAGATCGGTTGAGGGAGATATCACCTTGTGCCGTTGCCCCTCCTCCGAAAAAGTATGACCAAACTAGTTTAGGGAGAGAGAGGAGAGAGTAAATGACTCACCCTTCAGCTAATTCAGGGGGAATATGCACTCGCCGACACTATGTTGATTTGGCATGGGAGCCTGCCATTTCCTTCACTTTCATAGTCTAGAGCGTCTTACTATGGGTTGTCCATATAGCCCCAGAAAAGTGGAAATGAATAAAAAAAGGTTGTTGAAGGGGAAAGAATTGCAGGAGCTTCTAGGATAACTGGAATAGATTTAAACAATGACAGATATGAACAAAGTTTTTTATTTGGCCCATTTCCATTACTGGATAATCTGTGTAGATATGTTGACTATATAATTGCCTTTCTAATTCGTTGTTTGAATACTTTCTTGTAATCTCAACAAATCCATTGGTGTAACGGAATTTATAAACCCTGGAGCCTACGATAAGCCCATTCAACATTCAAGAGGTATGTTGAGCTACCTACAATGATGATCTACTATTACTAGATATTTTTCACCTTGATAAACTTGGTGTTCTACTCCCCAGGTTGGACGGATTTCCCACACGGATGAAAGAACCAACCTTGAAATGCTCATGTTAACTTGTATAAATTAATGAGACAGGTTTTGTATAGCAGTATATTTGGGGTTAGTGTTAGGTTTAGGTGTCTTGATATGGCTAAGGATCGAAAAAAAATAAAGGTAATGTGTCGTGAGTTTCTCAAAAGGCCACTGAAGCTATTATGAAGCAACACCTAATCTCTTACGTAGGGTTTAGATGTATTCGACATGAAGGCGGATGAAGAATTAGTTTCATTTTGCAATATTTGCAGTACAACTATCAAACAATTACTACCCCAATCTTCAATTGGAAGAAGAATATGTCTTTGAAATATATGATATAGATAATGAAACAAATAGATAAAGACAATCACATAAACAAGATGCAATTCTCAAACACAAAATTGGAATTTTGTAATATATGTTGGTAAGAGAAAGATGATTGGGATTGCTCACAAATGTAAGTATTAAATGATATCTGGTTTTGAAATATGATCAAGAATTATTAATTGTGTATTATAGATAAGTGTTACAAAACTAGATGCCCTAGACATTCCATTGACTAAGAGCACATAAGTGAAGTTCAAAAGAATCAAAGAAAGAAACAAAGTGTCATCTTATCTTTATACAAAATGTGTAATCCCAGTGATCTGCAATCAGCAAAAGAAAAGACCGACTGCACAGATCTATAAAGTGTTGAACTATAAAAAAGATTAAAGGTTCAGAATAAAAGAATTATGAAATCATTATCTAAGAGCTTCTGTGAACAGATCAAACTGAGTGAAAACCATTAAATCCAAGCCTTCTATTTATAACTTTAGTTGTAAGAAATTAATGTTGGCATTTTTTTTTTATCTTTTTAATATTTTTAGTGACTGAAACGCTCGTTGAAATGGTCTATATGTCGGCCAAAATGGCCAAAATGCTAGATGAAATGGTCGACATAGCGTTTCAACAATATGAAATGCCACTGAAATGTTTCAATGATGTTTTGAACCAAAAAAATGTTTCCCAAATGATGGAATACATTTCCAGCACCTTAGGGTGGAGTTCCCGGTAACATATATCAAAGGCATTTACCTATCAAAAAAGAAAAGAAAAGATTAAATGGATGTCTTAAGAAATTCATTACAATTCCTATTTCCACTCCACTTCCAAACATTCAGTTTTGAATGTTATGTGCATAAAATAAATCAGTAGAATTTGATACTAATTAAAACCGGAATTGGCGATCTCCTCTGCTCGTAGCAGACAGAAACACTACGAACCGTGCATGCCTACAGAGTACATATAGAAATAACCTATACATTTGGAAAAATAAATTCACTTGTTATTTCAATTTTACACAAATTTAGAAATTTTACACAGAAATTTAGAAATTTTACACAAAAAATTAGAAATTTTATATAGAAATTTTACACAGAAATTGTCGCCTGACGCATAAAACTTGAGGATTCAACTTCAAAGAAAGAACGTGAAAGGAAAGAACATGAAAGACATCTTCTAGCAACAACAAAGTAGACATATTCTAGCAGCAACAAAGTAGCCAGAGGGAAGGACACAGGCCAACAAAGTAGCTCCTGTGCAGTGAACTCTGTATGGGATTCGATCTGACCATAAGAGGGAGTCCAGATAGAGAGGGAGTCCAGCCAAAGACTCAATGCCTCAAAATTGTAGGAATACTAAGTATGTAGGGAGAAAATGTCACAACACATGGCTAGCATGCAAATGACTAGCATGTGGATTGCTAGATAGAAGCATGTAGATTGTCGTGTATACATATTGATATAAGCATGTAAAAAAATTAAACATTTTATGTTTCAAATTAATGCTAAGTTTCAACTTAGCATTAATTCATATGGATTTTAGAGTACTTATTAAATAAGTTTCAAGCCTCTCTTTCCATAAGTTTGAAGATCCTGGCCTCGATATGAGGCCAAATAAGGCCTCAAACTTAAAACATAGGATTAAAAAACAAATACAAGTCCTAAAAATGTTGAAACTTTGGTTAAATGCTTCGTTTTTTGTGCCATACTAATAACATAATATAAAATCGATTACTAAGAGTCCCTGCCAACCCGAAGGGAAGGGACTAATAATAAGAACCTCCCTTTGATACTTTTTTTTCATTTACCTATAAGTGATCATCATTGATGATGTTCTAAGGAAGTTGAGTAGGAAATTGTGGCAGAAAAGATTTCATTTATTTTTATTCATCTTAATTTGAAAAGAAATGCATATACATTCACTAGATAATTTTTAAGTATTGACAATAATAGATAACACTAGTAATATTATTACTTTTTAATAATATTAGTATACTTAGTAATATTATTTATTATAAAAATGATATTGATTATTAATGGTGATAATAAAATATTGATATTATATTTCTAATGACACAACTAATAACAATAATTTTTAGTTGTCACTAATTAATTTTTTAGTGACATTTTTATTAGCAACAGTTCTTATTTGGACCGTTAATTCTCTTTTAACTATGTTTCTATGTTTCTAATAGTGGAAAATATTCACCACCCCAATGAAGTCTTTTAACCACTATTGTTTAGACCATTGCTATTGCAATTATTTTGAAGAAAATACTTCATTTAAACTCTATTAGTAAATGCTATTTACATGCATTTTATAAAAAAAAGGTCAACCACAATGACAATTGCCACAAATAAAAACTAGACTTTCCCCAAGGGCATATCGAGAACTAATAGTCTAGCCTAAAAAAATTAACAAAGTTTGGAATCATGTGGCCAGGGGTTAGACAACATCAAGATAAAAAAAACAGGTATGATGGTTAGATACCCACAATAACTATCCACATAAAGTCATGGAACATCAATGGATTTGAGAATAGGTGGTGAGTCATGATCATCGAGGCTTGGAACCCACCTAGTAAATCTTGTACCATCAATATTGTAGGGGGTGTCTTCTCCATCATTTACATTCATTTTTTACCATTTCTCCATTGAAATGTCCAAGTCTAGTGTGGATAATTTTTTCTTCAAGAGCCAAGAAGGAGGCAAGGGGATATGGTGCTCAGAACTCTAACTCCAACATTAATTGTGCTCCCCAAACAAGTTCCCATTGTGGCATGCTTCCAAACCAATGAAAACAAGAAGAGATAGGAGGAGAGTGAACTTCTATAGGAACTTGCCTCATGGTGCAAGGGGTCAATCCATAAAACTTCATCAACAATTGGATATGTGCCAATGCTAGCTCTACCTCCATAGCATAAACATGGATATACAACCATAAATTGGCACATAATAGAGTTCCATCATACCAGGGGAAACAAGTAAGCTATGCATTTTTAAATACACATTCATTTTGTTTCTTATAAATAAAATATAACATCTCTATTCTAACAAGTTGTCATGCTGCATGAACTCAACTGCACATGGATTTTCATCACCAAGGAGAAAAAATTACCAAGTAAAATCCCCGGTGAGGAATTGTCCACTTAGGTCAGAGACCCAACCCTAAGTTGATTTGTCATAAGTATAGAACCAAGAAATATGCTTGATAGTTTCATTTTTGTGACAACAAGGTCATTTGGGTCAAGCAATTCCTAGATGTTTCAAGCGTTGGGCAAGAGAAGGTTGCCTAGAGTAAAATACCTAGCAAAAACAACCTTTTGGGCTTAATAAATATTTTTCAGTCAAAATTCAACCTAACCAGACACTTGGATCAAGGTCTAGAATGCATCCTCTAAAGCTTATTAAGCTTGACATCAAGCCTAGGTTGAACAGTGAGCTAGTGATACCCATCCTCGGGGTTATATTTCTTAAAATGTATAGATTCATTCCATTTTCAATGCTTTCACCATGTTTTTTGGATACCAACACCTAGCTTTAGAAACAAGTGATCAAGACTAAAGTCCTAAACCTCTCAATAATAGCATTGTTAGTTCTTACAAGTTTCAATTTTTCCTTGAGTGTTTCCCATGGCTTCAAGAAGTGAAGCACACTATCATAAAGGTCCCCAACACAAGAAATTCCTTCCAAAATTTTTGTTTCACTTAAAATAAAGAGGATGGTCCGAGGGCCTACCTTAAGAAAAAAACAAGGGAGACCACTGTTACAACAAATTTTGCCTCACCCCATGCAACTTGCTTGGATGGCCTTTCCATTTCCCTATGTAGGCTTGAAGTCCCATTTTGCACCTTCCAGAACAAAAAAAGCATATTTTTCCAAATATAAGCACCCTATCAGTTATACAACAAGCATATACACAAGTTGCTCCACTACAGCCTACGTACATCGGGTTTGGTGCTCAAAATTAAAAGTAATGTTGGGTTTCCATGCCAAGTCACAAGATCCATGATCCGTGACCTTCCATATACTGGAAATGCTGGGACTCGGCCCTTTAGTTCGATTTGAAAGCTATAAATTGAGCCATATCCAAGCCTTGAGAAAAAATAACAATTCAACTTTCAGAGAAAAGACACTCTAGAGAAATTTCACTTCTTATTGAGTCTGCATTCCTTTGTCCTTGAAAGTCTGAACTCCTTGTTCATCCCCCAAGCTCTTCCTTCTTTGTAATGGAGAACCTCACGACTCATTTATATGATATTTCCTTTGGTGGAGGATTGAAGTGGTGGAGGCCTAGCTAGAGGGACTTAGTTTCTTGGTTCCAATATGTTTCGTTACAGAAGTTTTTCACCTATGTACTTCTGCTGATTATCTTAATAGAAATACTATTTTCTTGTCCAATTGATATCTTACAAATATTTGAATTATTATTCCATGGGCGTATTTGTCATGTATGTTAATGGATTATGCTAATATATGTGCTAACACTATACATTATCACTATATGCTTGTGTATCTTGGTTTTTGAGGACAATTTGTAGGTATAAATCTTTGGGTTGCGTGCTCAACAATGGTCTTCATCGAACATCTGAAAAAGGTAGGCTCATGGGCTTGTCTTGTTATAATTTATTTTATATAACATACTTGGGATTATATTTTATTTATGCGTGTCATTTCATCTATTGTGGTTTATCCCTAGCCTTAGAGAGATTTTCCTCATAACATAATTGGTGACCATAATGGGGATTATAATGTATTTCGACCATTTGACCTCACATATTAGGGGGCATCTGTTACAAAAAAAAATTCCTCACCCCATGCAACTTGCTTGGATGGCCTTTCCATTTCCCTATGCAGACTTGAAGTCCCCTTTTTCACGTTCCAGAGCCAAAAAATCATGTTTTTCCACATATACACGCCCTATCTGTTATACAACAAGCGTATACATAGGTTTCTCCACTACATACCACGTACATCAGGTTTGGTGCTCAAAATTAAAAATAATGTCGGGTTTGCATGCCATGTCATGAGATCCATGATCCTTGACCTTCCATAGACTGGAAACACTCCGACTCAGCTCTTCAGTTCCATTTGAAGGCTATAAATTGAGCCATATCCAAGCCTTGAGAAAAAAGAAAAATTCAACTTTGAGAGCAAAGATACTCTGGATAAATTTCACTTCATATTGAGTCTACATCCCTTTGTCCTTGAAAGTCTAAACTCCTTGTTCAACCCCCAAGCTCTTTCTTCTTTGTAATGGAGAACCTCATCGACTCATTTATATGAGATTTCCTTTGGTGGATGATTGAAGTGGTGGAGGCCCATTTGGAGGGACTTAGTTTCTTGGTTCTGACATCTGTCATTATAGAAGTTTGTCACCTATGTACTTTTGCTGATTATTTTAATAGAAATACTCTTTTCTCGTCCAATTGATATCTTGCAAATATTTGAATTATTATTCCATGGTCATATTTTTCATGTATGTTAATGGATTATGCTAATTTATAGTCTAACACTATACATTATCACTATATGCTTGTGTATCTTGGTTGTTGAGGACAAGTTGCTGATATAAATATTTGGGTTGCTTGCCCAATGGTGGTCTTCATCAAACATTTGAATGAGGTAGGCTCATAGCCTTGTCTTGTTAGCATTTCTTTTATATAGCATACTTCGGATTAGAGTTGATTTCTGCATGTGATTTCATTGTTGAGGTTTACCCCTTGCCATAGAGATATTTTCCTCATAACAAATACCCAACACAATGGTCATTGAACAATAAACTAATGTCCAGGTGTTCTCCCTACCAATTAGGCCACATTTTAATTGCTTCCCATACTTCCTAGATACACTTGGCCACAAACATGCCCTAGATATTAACTTTTTCATGTGTAAGTAGAAAATTATGGAAGTTGAGATTCAATCCTATTATTTACCCATTGATAAGGTTCCACAAAGAATACAATTATGCATGAGATACTTCTAGTTTTCCTAGACATCCATTGCTTTGATAACCCACTTAGAACACAAATCCTATACTTTTCAAACAAATATGATCATCCTATCCCCCCAATCATTTGAGTTGAAACAAAACTCCCAATCAACATGGTGAAATACCCCTTTCCCCTATGAGTTGACCTAAACAAATCCTCGAAAGAGATTCTCTAACCATTAGTACACTACTTGAGAAGGGACCCGATGAATAATAGACATGAGTTGTAGGAAAACATTTAGAGAATATCTAGAATATCACTACCAATTATAAAAGATGAGAAAATTGCTTTTCCACCTTCTTAGATATCCTTTGGAGCACAATATTCCACAATATACTTGGAGATCCATAAAAGGAAAAAGGGATCTCCTGTAAGCCACTAGGAAAGATCTTAACACTAGGTTTTGGTTACCTATAGTTTAAATCCTAAGGCTTTGTTAAAAATGTACATGCACTAGCCCAAGGTCTTTTACATGGATTCTCTATGCTCAATATTGGAATGGAAGGAGTATTCCATAAAATGTCCACAAACCCTCTAGCTAACATCTAATCTTGGAAGAAGAGTGAAATGAATCAATACCTGAGAATATCTATAACCAAAATTCTTACAACCAATACATAGAGAAAATGGGCCAATGGGAAACGTTTCTTGATTATCATGATAGAAAAACACCCTTTGATTTGGTTTGGTTAATGGAGATACAAGTTGAGGCATCAACAAAAGTGGTTTCAACAACATGCATAACCAAAGGGACAAACCCAAAAAACTCAATCATAGCCAAAATGAAGGACCATTCCACTATGTCATGAGCCTTTTCAAAGTCCAACTTGATTAATGATACTTTAAACCAAGACAATGAGCCCACTTCATTCTTTCCTAAAATGCAATGAATTTTTTTATGATGAACCAACCTCAAATAAAACTTACATGTTCTAGTTCAATAATATGAGGGAGGATATCCCTCGCTTTTAGGGCTATGAACTTAGCCAAGATATTATATAACATATTGACCAAGGTAATTGGATACAATATAGTAAGGAACTATGGGTCCCCTACCTTGGGGATAAAATTGATAAATCCTTGGTTAATAATATCCCATAGGGATTTTTTCTACACAAATTCCTTGTAGTCAAATGGCTAGCCTTTGTGCATCAATCATACTCTATCAATGGAAAATAGTATGAGAGTGCACCACAAATTACCACTCAATGTACTCAATATTTGTAACCTACCAAAAGTTGTCTTAGGTGCATGAATCTTTTCATAGGATTTCTCAATGGCTTGCATTTTGAAAAAATATTTTGTAGCTTAATCACTAGTATTGAATCAATGTAACCTTGAGCAAATATAAACACCTCAAGGTCATTGAAATTCATCCACCTTCAAAAATGGAAAATTATGAGTACCCCTAAGCTTGAAGGACATAATCAAATGGCATTATTTGTAGTTAGCAAAAGCCTCTTTGAATCCCTCCTTGGATGCTTTATTCTAAGAGAAACAAAATGATGTGAGCTATTTTCCAAACCCTCAAAGGAAATATTTTATTCAACCTCTTGTATTATTCCACCATTCTAACCATGCATATTCTCTATAAGGT
>SNQJ01S0037361.1:0-12362 GCA_010110895.2 Picea sitchensis
TGTATCCTGAGAAACTAGGGGGTTGGAGCCTCCTTCCAGTTGCAGTTGGAAAACAAAGGAAGTTGGTGCTTCCAATGAATGTAATTCTTAAAGACATAAAAAAATGAATTATGTGGTTTTCTCCCTCTTTGGGTTTCCGCGTAAAAACACTAGTGTACTATGCATGTGTATGATTTCCCATTTGTTCATTGTTTATTTACTCTGCAGCTATTGGATGATATTCTACATTGACATAATACTTGCATTTTATGGTTAAAAAGGATTAAATTTATCTATTACTGATTCACCTCCCTCTTAGTAATCCAACAAGTTTCTTGTGTGCCAAGTGTCAAGTTAGGTGAATGCATATATAATATTGATAATTAGTGTAATTCTCATTCATTATTGTCATTCATTTTTGTCATTCATTCTATATTGCGTACTATGGCTACAGACTAGAGCTATGGAACATGGGTGACCCTATAAATCCTTGGTTGTTTGGGTTTGAAGAGGGAGGTTGTCAGGCCTATGAGCTTTGGGTTGAGGAAGCAGGTTATCAGGTCTGTGAGCATTGGGTTGAAGAGGCAGGTTGCTAGGCCTATGATAATCATTGTGTTCCAAGTACCACAACACTCAAAGACTTCTTGGTCAGCCTATTTTTGAATCCTTGGAAGGTAAGTGGAACAGATGAAGGACTATTAAGAAGAAAAGAGGTACACTTCTAGGGGAGGCACATGTTAATGGGAATGAGATGATGTTAGGTGGAACAGTTACTAGAGTTGATTCCATTGGTCATTCCTTGTTTGGATGACTATTTTTTGACTTTACTCAGAATGGTGAGAGAACCTTTTCCTTGGTGGAGTCAGAGCCCTAACTGGGGGGTGACCCACTACTGAGAGCTTATGAACAGTGCAATCTATGATTGGGAGGAATGTTTGAAGTCTGCATCCATTCGTTGTTTTATAAAATATAAGTGTCTTCTTCTGTTCCTGTTTATTACTATGCGTTTAATTGAGTTAAATATGTTATGGTTTTTCCTATATAATTATGCATTTATATAATTGTTGTTATTTTGCGTAATTTTCATATGCAAAGCATTTTTTATTAATTAAATGGTGTCAGAGAATCGAAATTTTGTGTGGGATGGCCCATCTTAGGGTTGGGCATGATACAAAGTGGTATTAGATCTCTAGTTTTGACACTCGATCTGTAAGGGCCAAAGACAGAGCACAAAATTGAAAATTGCAGAGTATGCATGAAAATCGTTTGATAGAATGTTGGAAGGGGATGTCTGCAACATGTTTGTTAAAAGTACTCTTATGAATTTTGGAGAAATTCATAGGAAATTTGAGAGGAATGAGACATGCAGTTAAAATTTTGAATTTTAACTGTTATTGGGCATTTTCGGTCCTATAATTGGCCAAATTTCATAATTGCAGAGCACCATGGAAAAATTGGGCGTAATTGGGGAAAATCCTTGATTTTTGTAATACAATCCATGGAGAATTAAACATGGATGATTCAAATTTTAGGTGTAGAGGTTAAATTTATTCTTATAGGGCCAAAATAGGCCATACCGAAACTAATTATAGATCTTCAATGGCGGACCAAGGATGGGCGTAATTAGAAAAAATAGAAATTTGGAAATTTGGAAAAATTTGGAAATTTGGAAAAATTTGCGTGTTTTTTCATACGATGACGTTTGTTTCAATTTTCACATGAAGCTCTATGTGACTAATTGTTATATATTAAAAATACTTCCTAATGATATAACAAGAAAATCGTAGTTGTTATCACTAAACAATTTTACACTGAAAATTATTGACTGAAAACATATGCAGCGGAAACACAAAGATCAAAGATGAATCATCAATACACATGAGACACAAATTTCAGTATGTAATCTTGTTATCGTCATAAATCATGAGGGAAAAACAACCCTCCCAACCAATACAATATCACCAAATCCTGAGGACAACCTTGTCCTCCAAAGTCACCAAAACTGAGAACAACCATGTTCTTCATTAACGATACAAATTAGAAAATCAAACCTTAGAAATATTCTGGAAATATCCTCTACCCACAAATATACTACAGACCACCTATATGACCAGATAAGGTCACCTAATGCCATCCTATATAGACCTTATCCTACCTAGAATAACTTGTATGGATGTACGTGATTGTTCCTCCAACAATCTGTGTACATACACCAATGTTCCCACTGTAACCCATGTACATGAAAACAATTGTATGGACACTTCATATGACTCACTTCACTCATAAAAATTCTTATTTATACCATTTCCTCTATCTCCCACACATGCGGTGTACTTTTCCCTGCCAAGAACAAAATATAGAGAGTCCTCAACCCTAGGAAAGATTTTCCACCCTAGAGGAATTTCCTTTTGTTGAAATCACCAATCCTCCTAGAACAAGTGCAAACTCACTTATGTTAGATCAATCATTTCTCCACACAATCTACATGATATGTAATGTCACAATGAACTCTCTCCTTTATACACAATCCTTAGGGGTCTTCATAGAATCCCCTCCACCAGTCAACATCAAATTAGGTTTTTCTTGTAGGTATGACGCCCCAACAAAATCCCACAAATTCCATCACCAAACCCATGAAGTCGCACTCAAATCCAAGGTGGTTTTCACAAAATTTATAGTGTGATGTGGTTCCCATGATGATTCCCACATTCCCAACACCTAAGGTCATGTGAGAATACCTTCCTGAAGCTACAAAAATCAATACTCCCTCTTAACAAGGAAGGTATTCTCAAAACACTCCACAAGTGGGAATGCAACCCGATACTACAAAATAATCAACACTCCCTCTTAGTGAGGGAGGAATTCCATCCTCCATCATCACCTGGAAGTATCTTTCTATTTCGTACTATATCCTCTACCACAATGGATTTCCAATTCACCTGATTGGTTTCTCCCTCTATCACCAAAGAAAATCCTTCTTTGTAGTCCTTCTGACTGGTTGCATCCTCGATCACTAAAGAAAATCTTATTTCCTGACATGATCCCATCCTAGAAGACATCATGCTCCTAGAAGCCTCCTACCTCTAAACCCTCCTGTCTAGCCATATCAACCCATGATATCTACCTGAATTTATTGGAAGATACCTCTCTCCCATCTATATATAAAGGTTGGCTCCCACTGAGCGACATAAGATAGAGAGACCTCAATCCTAAGAAATATTTTCCACCCTATTAGAATTTACTTTTGTTGAAATCACCAATAATCCTAACACAAGTGCAGACTCACTTATTCTAGCTCCATCATGTATACACACACTCTACATGATATGTAATGTCATAATGACCTCTCTCCTTTATATACAATCCTTAGGGGTCCCCATAGAATCCCCTCCACAACTCAACATCAAATTAGTCTTTCCTTGTGGGTGTGAAGCCCCAACATAAGCCCATAAATCCCATCACCAAACCCATGAAGCCCCAACATAATCCCACAAATTCCATCACCAAACCTATGAAGCCCCCATTCAAATCTAAGGGGGTTTTCACTGAACCAAAAAAGTGATGTGGTGCCCACAATGATTCCCACATTCCCAAAACCTAAGGTCATGTGATAAACCATCCAAAAGTTACAAAAATAAAAAATCTATCATGATGTGGAAGCTACGTGTTAGCTGACATGGCATGGGTCACATGTACTATCATGATGGCATGTGATAAGTGTGATAGGTGGCAGGTGATGTGGAACCACAGTGGTATGGTTCCTACCTGTCCTGCAAAACCATGACTCTAGACCTATGGAAATATGATGGAGGGGGGGGGGGGGGNCATTGAGAAAGAAACTAGGCAGTTTCCATTTCAGACCACCCCCCTCTGTTAACAGTCGATAGGTCGAGGGATCCCAAAATATTATTGTGATAATTGATCACCATTGACCCCCTTGTGATCCTTAGTCATTGTATTAGAATGTATTTCAAGTTCATGTGCACCAAGGAATAGGTGTGGGATGAGACTCTCCCATTCCTATGACCTATAAATAGGTTCCACGTAGGTATCCGAGGCTTTGCAACAAAACAAATAAAAAACATGTGCCAAGAGATGAAGGAGAAGGAGGAAAGAGGTAGAATAGGGTGGCCAGAGGGATAATATGGCACCACCTCAAGGTAATAGGTGGACTCAAGACACCACACTAGCATCCCAATCAACAAAATTTAAATTAAAATTCTTAGAAACTAGTGGAGTTTGATAGAAAAATTTGGTGCTTTTCAGGTCAATAACTTGTAGATCAATTTTGAAGGCCTAATCAACATTTTTTGAAGATCAAATTTGTGAAAAAATATGTGTCCTTTCAGAACACAAATTTTAGGTTTCCAAGAGGATATAACTTAGAGATACCTTTATAACAAGCTAAATTGTTTGTAAAACGAAGCTTCTATGAGAGAGTTACAGGACAAACGATGCAAGGTAAAAATCAGGCCCAATTGATTTCCATAGGTCATACATTGTTTCTCAGGAGTCATATTGGGGCACAGAAGAAATATGTGGAAATATCTTGATCCATAGAATACAACCATGGATATAGATTCAAAATATGGGCACCTAAAAGTACACAGCAGGACGTAGAAGGCACCTGTAGCATTCTGTATTAAATGAGGTAAATTGACCAAAACTTCAACAGGTTGTAGCTAGCATCCTGGAACTCAAATGAAGGTAAAAATTGGACACGATGTTCAAAATATGGTCATGAAGGAACCTAGTTGAGATCTCGACAAGCTCCCAAAGGAGCAGGTGTAGGGATGCTTGAATATAGCCAAATTTGGACCTGGTTGAAAGGTGTGCAGAAAGGGAAACATAGCCATACCCAAATGACTATAAATTTTTGCTCAATACTTAGAATTGAGAAAGGATATAGTCATTGGAAATATGTTGGATGGAGGAATCCAATCATCCATCCAAAACTATGAATTGAGAAGTAGAATTCACAGGAGGTTAGAAATAAGAGTTATGGTGATTTAAAAACAAAAAACAAAAATTGTGCATATGTTTCCAGAGTTGTATGGGTTTTAGCTAATGAATGTTGTTGTATGCATATTTTTCATATGTTATGGTTATAATTAAAATGGATAAATTCTAGATATTTATTCATATAGGAGGAATTAGGGAAAATATAGTTCTCCAGCATGTGCATTTGATTCCTTAAGGAAGCTGCCAGTTGAAGACATCTAGACTTGGTGAGAAATATGGAAGAATTCCAATGGGACTTTGATATGGAAAACGAATTCCAGATGACAAATATTCATACCAAATGGGGATGTTGAGTAAGAGAGAGACCATCTACAATTCATGGTAACTCATGAGTAGTGGGTATGCATGGGGCTTCAACCATGGAAGTATGAATAAACGGGTTTCATAGCAGATGAAATGATTTGAAAATTGGTTAAAAATGAACAGAGGAACTCAAGGAAAAAAGTTTTATGTCAAGGATGTATCACAATATGATCAAAATCTAGGAATGAATAATTTTGAGATATGAATCTGGGTACAATCATGAAAGCTTGAGAATACAAGAAGATAAAATTTATGTTTAAAGGACTTCGCTGAGAGAAATCACCATACGCCTCCCTTGATTCAAATCCATTGAATTAGGAACTAATTCGAGCCCATGCCCTATAGACCTACTTCATCTAAATATCCATCCATGAACTAATGGATATCACCCATTAATGGTATTGATTGCACTCAGACTCATTATTGATATGAACCAAGGATATAATGTGCATTCCCCTTCCATGCAGATGGAGGAAACTACCATGTGTCGTGGGATCAAGAAACATTTGGACATAATAATGTATACGGGGGTTAAATCACACACACCAATCCATTCACCCCCATATGACCACAGGCTAACCTAATGGCCTTATTTTCTAAGGCATAAACTACTTTTTTATGATATCTAAAAATATGGTAGAATTGAGCCTTAAAGAAACTCTAATGTGACCCACTAGATTTTTCAGGCCTATCTCTCTTGGGGAGAAGGCCTTAATAAAACAGAGAATTGGATTTTTGGAGACTCTGACTATATTTAGGGCATTGATTTGTCTCTTCTTTGCTAATTTTACACCAATGAAAAGAGCATATCCTTATTCTTTGTTATTGGTGGTGATCCCTAGATTCCAATAATAGTCCAATACCTATTTTCCTCTATGGTCAAAGAGCACCCCTCCCACACTTGCCTCCCCGAAAAATTAAAAAAAAGAGTTTTTAGGGTGTCCCCACCTATTAGTTAATATTTATTACATCCTTATCATTATTTATTGATATTTTATTATGATTTGTCTCTATTTAACTAAAAGTAGTTGAGACTACTCAAAACTACTTTTGGAGAATTGAAGGGACACAAAAAAGAGAGAGAGAGAGTGGCACAAACTCTAATAAGTTTTTCTCTTGTTGTAGAATGATATTAAATTACTACTTCATTCATTTATGAAACAATTAAAGGCTAAGAACTTCTTCTTGATAATAGGGTCTTACTGAAGGTGGCAATAAGGAGGACCAATATGTATTTGGTTATTGACATGATTTATAAGGTTGATCACCTGTTTTTGATAGTCTGTAAATTCTTATTGGATTTCTAAATTGATTTTCAGTGCTAATTAGTAATTTTGTTCAAAGTCAAGGTAGTGGAAAATTGTGACTTTTTTTTCCAATTATTTCCAGTCTTGGTTTTAATTAGAAAACATGAGTCATCTCTATGTGATGTAGTCTTTGACTTCTAAGTATATTTTTCTGGTCCTTACCCATTCTGGGTATGAAATAATGTTTTTGGATGTATTCCATAAATGAACAAATAAAATCACTTGATGGTTTTGAGGTCTCATTTTGGACTATATGTGTTATCTTATTTCAAGTTTTCTATTTTTATAATTGTTCATTAAATATGTTTGTTTTTAGGATATAAATAATTTTGTTTCTTTATCATAACACAACATAAAAGACAACATTGATCTCAAGAACATATTTCTTGAAGATTAATTGATATTTTTGAAAAAAGCTATAAACATAGGGTAACAATCTCGACTATCTTTCCTTAGCCCACTAAGATTTTAAAATGTTGGTATTAGGATAACCATTCCTTTTCATCAAAAACCAACATACATAAAAAATTTGAACTACACATGCTACGAACAACCCCAAATTAAAAATACTAAAGAAAAATTTGAACCCTTTAAATTCGAAGGCCATTTGAATTCACAAATGTGAATAACTAAATGATGCAACAAACCAATCATGCAAAACATTTGCTTGAACTAGAAATTCCACCTCAAACTCATTTATAAGAAAATTGCATTTTTGATTGCATAATCATAACTAGAAATGCACGAACATGGATATAACACTTATATTTTTTACCAAAATGTTATATTAAACTTGTTGTGTGTAAGAAATTTTCCACCCAACCATAGGAATTCACTACAAATTCATCCCCCAATTCAACCTATGAGGAGACGAAGGGAAAGGAAACTAGATAAGGACTCTTATATCACTCACCCAAATCGATCTCTCTCGAAATCTGTTGGGGATTGGATCTAACTTGATACGAAACAAATAAACAGATTTGTAAATAACCGAAGAGGATAAGTTTCAAAGAAATAAGGTGGTGTCTAAAGACACCATTACAACAAAAAGCATATTGAACATAAGAACCATGTTCAATGTCAGCATACAACTCTTGTACTTGAATTATTGATAATGATATATCAAGTTTTCTATTTATAGGTAACTAAATTCCTTGGAATTGGGAATATATTGTCCACATATAACCATTTGTGGTTAGATTTGACTCAGTCAAATCATGTCATATATTCGGATCCAAAAGGATGCTTGAACCAACCATCCATGCGTTCAACTCATAGTGGATTTCTCATCTCTAAATTCTTTGAATTTTTCAAAGAAAATATTCTTGTTCTTCAAAAAATAGACTCAAGTATAACGAGAGACATCATTAATGAAATTCAAGATATACCTTGCACCTACTAAGGGAGGTATATTGATGCATTAGAGATCACTGTGAACCAACTCTAGGAGGTTACATTCTCACCATGTTTTTCCAGAGTCAAAGGGTGCATGATGATGCTTTACAAGCACACATCCTTTACAAACTCTAGTAGGGAAAAAATTTAGGTAAACCAACAACCATATTCTGAGTTTCCATCAACTGCAAACTTCAAAAATTTAGGTGTTTGAGTCCTTCATTCCAAGTTCAAATTTGTTCATTGGTGTGATAAATAAGAGAAGTTGGTTCAAATTTAGGTTGAGTTGTGTCACATAACTTATACAAACTATCCTTCGAGTGAAGAAACCCTCTGATGAAAATCAACCAACCTTTCTTCAAATATTGAACAAAGAACCTCTTTGGAAAAAAATCCATAGTTTTACCTTTTTGTGTTAGCTAAGAAATCGAAAATAGATTGGTAATGAGGTTTGGTACATGATATACGTTGAAAATTATCCCATGTCAATAGGAAACATCACCCTTACTAGCAATATTGAGAGAAAATTCATCATCAAAATAAATCTTTCTCTCCACATATTCATATAAGGAGGTGAAAAAGGAATTATCCTTAGCCATATAATGAGTGCACCCATATTTGACTACCCATTCATTCTGTGCAAAATGAGACAATATGTCTTAAGAATTTTTGACTTGTAAGGTGAAATAATCAGTGGGTCGATGAACAATCAACACGTCTCCTTCAAGGTGTTTAACCTTCTCCTCTAAGTCATCTCTCTTCTTATATCATACCTTCTCCATATGTCCATTATTTCCACAACATTGACATATCATATTCAGTCGATTATGATGAGGTGCATATTTATTCCCTTTAAGTTTATGGTCGAGGCATCTAGGTCTCTGTATAGGGGTATCAAACCATCATCTTTCTTTGTGATTCGACTTGCCCTTTCCCTTCAACAAGTGGGATTGATTTTCATCACCAATATTTCCTTCATCAAGAAATTTGTGATGATGAGTGATCAATAGGCTACATAAATATTGAAATATGTAATTTGTACTATCTTCCTTGTGTTCCTTCTAGTTGGTGCGGAAAGTCAAAATGAACACATCAAATGGTGTTCTCAAATTCATCAGGACTAGCTCAATGATTTTTCCATATTTTTTCTAATAATTATTTCCACATTCACCCAATTGCAACTGTCGTTCCATCACGCATGCCAAATATTCCTCTATTTTGTTGAAAGAATGAGGATAGAGAGATATCAACTCTTTCTCCAGTTGCATGATGTGGATTTCATTAAATTTGTTGAACAACGACTTCAAATTCTTCTAGACTTGATGAGGATATTCAATTCCATTGAGGTGAAAATGAATCTCTTGAAATATATAGGTCATGATGACCCCCATATCCTCATCCTTATTTCCATCAAAAATGAAATTTTCTTGATCGTCTGTTGGATCTAGAATCACAATCTTTATATATTTCCATAATCCTTTACTTTGCAGTAGGGTTTCCATGTGTAGTTCCCATACTGCATAATTTCATACATTCAAAATTACAGAATCGATCTTCGAAACCATATTCAATATCTAGATATACTAGATTGATTTCCACAAGTTATACTCTACAAATCGCTACCCCGGAGTTAGTCACACAATAGATCGGACTCATCATAATTTCCGGAAAACATGAGAGGACAATATTGTTTTCTTACCAACAAAGATTTGACATTATTTACATGATCTAAACTTTATATTTACTTCTTAAAATAACTTTGGACAATAATAGCCTACTCTTAAAATTTTGTATGTTGTAACTTTCTAAGCATGATGGCCTCCATAGATACCTTTATGAAATTCATCGATAACTCCCTCAGTTTCTTCTTCAACCATACAATTCAATAGAACACCCAAATGATCTTTCCAATAAATATTCTCATCAATAATGCAATATTTAGTGCCTTTCAATTTAAGAGATCTATCTTTTGCTTGATTTAAATAAGATGGGAATTCCAAAGTTTGGAAATATGAAACAATATCCCTATACCAAATAGATAAGAAAAAATTTCATGAACCCTTTTAAGAGGATGTTGTAAATTTGTTTCCTCCAAATCTGGAATAAGACATTCTACTATTTGTGACACAATATTTATTCCAAGAACTTTCCAATTTGATTCTGACAACAATTTTTCCAAGCCCTATTCTTTAACTAATTTTGTGGGTTTTATTTCAAGATCATATTCTTGAATTTTTTCTATTCATTTACCCCTTATTCCATAAGTGTCTGACTGATTCACAATATCTTTTATTGTACTATTTTCCACATATGCAATTATTTTGGAATGTAATATATAAGCTCTAAAGGATTTCATAGCCTTAACTAATGCATAGGCATGTCTCTCAAGAATATTGTATTAAAGTTTTGAATATCTTAATCTCTTACTAAATATAACAATTGGTTGTTCATAATTCTCATCATTCCTCTATAAAATAACTACAACAATAGTATTTTCATAACTGAAGGCAAAAATAAGAAAACCTTTGTAATAATTTGGACTTACCAAAACTGGTGCCTCACCCAAAGATTTATTTATCTATTCAAATGAATGTCTATATTTTGAATACCACTTGACATCATTATATTTCTTCAACATATTTGTTAAATCTTTAACAATTTCAACAAAGTTAGGAGTAAATCTTCTTAAAATTTTTATCTTTCCCAAGAATAAGTGTATCGTTTTCTTATTTCTAGGTAATCCGACAACTTTTATTTATTCAACTCTCTAAGGATCAATTTTAACACCTTTCGTAGAAACGATATGTCCCAATAATTTACCTTACAACATTGCAAAATGAGATATCTTACTATTCAAATATAAACCATATTTCTTACATTTCATATATGTTTGTCTAAGATGTTATAAATGATCTTCATATGAATTTGAAAAAACACTCAAATCATCCAAATAAATAACAACAAATTTATCTTTTTTACAAAAACAATCTATGTCCATATCCCTCTAAAAGGTTGCATTTGCATTCATCAAACCAAATGACATTTTATCATACATGGATGTACCCCAAGGTGTAGTAAATTTGGTCAATTATCTATCATCTTTATGCATAGCAATCTGGTTGTAACTACAAAAACCATCAATCATAGAAATTCTATTGGCTCCAACTATTATAAGAAAAATATAAATCCATCTTAGAGAGAGAGTATTTATCCTTTAGTGATGACTTATTTAATTTCTAAAATCAATACACAATCTGATTTCACCATTTTTCTTCCTGACAACAACTAAGTTTACTGCCTAAGAAGAATATCTTATAGGGATTGTTATCATGGCATCTAATAGTTTCTTTAATTCCTTTTCAATGATAGGAAGAAGAAAAGGATTAACTTTCCATTATTTCTTCTTAAATGGTTTTGACCCAACTTTAAGTGGAATTCTATGTTGAATAATACTAGTGTTATAATTCGTTAAGTCCTCATACTTCCATGAAAAAACCTCAATATATTCTTTGAATAGATCAACATGCCTCTTTTTTTTTCATCAACAAGTAAAAGTTTTCAAATTTTGGTGTACCTCGGCTCTTTATCAATCCCAATATTGCAATCTTCCACTTCTTCAATTTGAGGATGTACAGAAGGTTTGAAAACAACATCATTCTCATCAAATATTTTTTCTAATGGTATTAGTCCTTTTGGAATATGATTAATTTTTAATAACATAATTTTTCAATTCAATGTTTGAATGGGATTCTTTTTTTAATTGATCATTATCATTTTCATTATCCTTATCTATATGAGTAGCATAATGTTTTTTCTATAATTTGCAAAAAAAAATTATTTGTTCATCGTCCTCAAACACTTTCTACTGTTTGAAATTATCTGGGATAAAAGGTTGATGCCTCATATCTACTTCATATTTTAATCTGGGAATAACTGGAGGTATGAAAGTACTTGTTTCTACTATCAATGAATCAACTTGTTGATTTAAATGTCTAGGAATTGCATGAATATTAAATGAAAAAAATAAGTTTTCAATCCAGACTAAATTTATGTATGTCATCATCCTTGGATGTTTTTCTTGATAAACTTTTCTGATTTGTTGAACAATCAATTATGCATCTCCAAAAACTACAATATTTACAATTTTTATTTTTCTAGTTGTCTCAAAACCTAAAACTAAAGTGTTTGCACCATTTTCGTCGACTTGGTGAGAAAATCGAGGGTGCTTACATGCCCAGTTGGGTCTTGCTGAGCATGACAGCTGTAGAGGAAAGAGTTAGAGAAAACAAAACAAAACTATAAGCAAGAATTAAATTAAAACAAACTAAAACTATGAGCATATGGATAAAGAAATAA
>SNQJ01S0037361.1:22050-65784 GCA_010110895.2 Picea sitchensis
CCAAATATGGCATCTGTAGTGGAGTGGGAGGATTAGCTCCAGCCATAGTGTGTTGTGAACCTGACCCTTGATGGGGACTAGGTGGGTTGGTGCTCCCTCCTTGAGAGGAACTGGGTCCCTCGCTTCCGTGCAAAGGAGAGCGAGTGAACGGATGACCTTGGGAAGTTGATCCAAGTAATGTAGAACCAAGCAAAGCTGATCCTAAGATAGTAGCACTCACAAGAGTGTGTGAAGGAGGTACCTATGAGCGGGTACAACCAGATACTCCCCCTAATATAGGAGGGAGGTTGAGAAAGCGTCGTGAACGACGGGGGTTCTGTGGTTCCCCTATGATGTCATACTAGTTGTGTGAATGTGTGCAACAAGTGGTGAGAGAAATATAGAAACAAAAAGCCTTTGCATTGAATGTTTACACAATATATATATATCCCAATCAAACAGTAATCAGATGTGCATCATACATAACATGAGAAAGAAGCATATATATGGGTAAGTGGGTTTTGTCCGTGAGGGGGAATCAAAAGAAAGAAAATGCTCGTGTCCTAGAAGACGTAACGTCCTTCCTCTCAAATAGCACTGGACCTTCCAATAGTACTCAACAGTGGGGTCTGAAGTCATCGGAAGAGAAACTAGTGAAGGATGAAATAACTGCTTATAATGAGGGGTAGAGGGGGAATATCCTGAAAGAGCTAGCGATATTTCACAACAGCCACACAAAATCCAATCAAGGTGCAATTGCAGCCCACAATCGCCACCTGGGTAGATGTCCTAAAGTTGGTCACTAGGTACCTCGGTCAAAGTGCGTCATTTAGATTTTCAGCCTAAGAAATGGGTCACGGGCTGGATCCCATCCAAGAGGTGGGTGCCTCAAGGGGGGATGCACAAAACAACCGGACCTCGGCCTTTGACCCTTCATGGGTATCTCCCTGCCTTATGGTGATTGGAACACTTGACTTGGAGGATTTGAAGGTCCTTATTTGTCAACCTCTATGTTTGAAAATGTAAGAACCAGATAACGAGGAGTTATTTGGATGCCTATCCCCGAAATCCTACCTAGACTAAAAATTTCTTTTGGCACCTCCTGTGGAGGAAAACTTAGTGAGTTTTTAGATGAAGTTTTTTTGTGAGGCTGGGGGTGAAAACCAACCTCGTTTGATTAAAAGTGGGAGTGGATAGTCCTATCAAGAAAAGATGGGGTTTTTTCGGAATTCCTTTGGAGGAAACGTACTTAGACCGCCATGTTTCGAGAAGAAGCTATTGTGAGTGACTTTTGTGTGTGAGTGAAAGTGTGCCAATTTTTAGTTAATTAGATGTCACCTTGCTGCATGTGGACTTCACTTGGTCCTTACAAGCGTTTGATTACCTAATTAGCTAGATGTCATTGGTACAACCTTGCGGAATTTTAAAAGCCCTAGGAAACTAGCATGTGGACATGTGGGTCCGTTACTATCCTTTAACTCCCTATGTGTGAGTTAATCTAGAAAAAGCATGAAACTATCCTAGATTGAACATGTGGGCATGTGTGGGCTCGTTACAAACCTTTAAACTCTCCTAGTTTTTTGATCTAAGAAAGAAAAAATTCCAACCACTATCCTACCTTTGTGACATGTGGGCATGTATGGGCCCGTTACAAATTTAAGATATGTTTGGAAAATGAAACTAAGAGGGGTCCCAAAAGGGCCTTTGTCCTCTCCTAAAGGTTTTGGAATTTTGTTGAGGGAGATGAGATTGTTTTTCACAATCTTTTTCTGATTCTCGAGATCACTTGAATGCGTAAGAGAAGAGCATACTCAAGGATTGTTACTTCAATTTCTAGTCCCAAATGCGAGTTATATGTGATTAAAATTTATGTTCACCTTAGATTGTAAATCAAAGCAAGCCATCCACGTGGCAAAAAGCAAATAAGGGAAATTGATTTTTATCCACCTAAGTGCCTATGTTTGTTTGACTATCCCCTTTATAAGATGAGGGTTCTATGTGGTGCAGTATTTAGAGCATGCATAACATCATTCTTAAGAAGGAAAATGACTTTCACCACATCCCAAGACCTTACAATGTGAAATTTAGCTCAGATGCGCGGCCCCTAGTGTAGACAGAGGCACACAGAGCGCCTGCGCGCTATTAGAATTGAGGTAGAAAGTGCATACACGCAGAGAAAGACTGTTTTTCAGGTGCATGCGTGCACGATGCGCGTCTGTGGAGTGGAATACCCGTGCACCTATGACAAATGGCCGAGAAAGAAAAATCTGGATGGATTTCTCTCAATTCTCCTGTGAATTGACTGGTTAGCAGGTTGGCAGAGGCCGGTTTGTGCACCTGCAAGTTAAACAAATGAAAAGGAAAGAAAAATAAACCTAAAATTGGGAGGCCGACTAATTCAATAAATGCGTCGTTTAGCAGGTGCGTAGGTTTTTGCGCTAACAGTCGCGCATCATGCGCATATGCGTGCATGGTACGTTCTTGTTCTGCGCATGTGCGCGTGCACCCAACTTCTGTAAAGCGCCCTTCAATTTTTGGTTACTTTGTATAGTTTTCGACCTTTTTGCAATGCTATGAAATTAATTTAGTGCCATGAATGACTTCATTACTGTTTGATGATGCTGAGTTCTTGTCGCCATGTGCAGATGAAATTTTAGTGATAACATAAAGCTTCACATTCATAAACATTATTTGTAGTGTCAAATTTCAACCTAAAATATAATGGGTTTTTTTTCCCAGAAGGTGAAGTTAAAATAACATGATCTTCTGAACCTTTCCAAGATGAAGCTCCATCGAAATACATTTTCCACATACCTTCTTCAAACACAACAATGTCTTTATAAAGAGATGAATCTACTTCTTCTCTAGCAATTTTAAATTCATCATTTATAGATAAAATACATCTAAGATCTTGATCTAATGAATATACAAGGTAATTTTTTGGATTTTTTGGTTCACTAATTATATAAACCAATTTAATTTCCTCGTATAACATTCTATGTTCACCTCCAAAAACTGAGATAGTAGCATACATCATGTCCAATCACAATGTTCCACCCAATTTGATTCCCCATGACCTACACAAAATATACCCTAATTTGTAGGTACAATGACCACAACCACATTCATCATAATGCCCTTGATAGGAATTTGAGCTAAATTTACCACCATATATTTAATCATTCCTAAACATTTTGTCTTTCTGGAATCAAAAGAATCAAGTTTACTTCATCCTCAAGTTCTTCAAAATATCATTATACATAATTCTCTAACATGTTATCATTCCTTAATGGAGGTTGAATTGGTTGATCATCATTTTATTTCTCTCTTTGAAGCATTTGAGGATTAAACGGTCTTCTAAATTGATTTGGATTTTTGTTGTCATTCATTCGCCAAGTATTCTTCTTTCTACTTCCATTATTTCCAATTTATTTGACAAATATTTAATTATTCTAGACATTTCCTCAATTTTGTTATCTTGATATTTTTATTTAATTCATATGTTCCCACTTGTGACTTATTCTTTTTGTTTCCTTTTTTCCCTATCTCTTGAATTTACTTTGATTTTAACTTTTCCAAATGCAATCATGTTTGATTCAATTTCTATTGTATCTTCTTTCATGTTAGCTAGAGTTATATATCTTTTTCTCAAAGCAATAAAGAAAAGTGAGGAACAAAATAACCAACAAAAGTGACCTTAGCAGTAGGTTGACAAGGCTTAATATCTATAGGTATTATACTATAAATTTTATTAAACCTTTTTATGAAGTCTAAAAAATATTCATTATTCTTTTTTCTTAAAGATCCAAATTTAGTTAAATCATACAAATGATATTTCTTTTCTCCCCATTGCCTAATAAAAAAAGATTCTAATGCATCCCAAGAATCAATAGAACTAGGAAGTAATCCCTTAAACCATGTTCTTCTCCTTCAAAAGTATGAAAAAAAAAAATTAATGTAACCATATTCATGTTCAAGATTATAATTATCAGTGAAACTATAAAAAGTAACTAAATGTTCTAAAGTTGTTATTTCATCCTCCCATTAAACTTAGGAAAAAGTTTAAGATAATTGTATGGAAAATTATTCAAATTCCCAGGAAGATTAAGAGGAGCATACCTTGTAGCTTCTTTATTGAAAACCTTTGGTGGAGGTGGAGGAGGTTGTTTTTGTTGTTGTTGTTGTCCAACCATGACACAATCAAACTGAAATTTTGTGTTTTCAGGAGAAAGTGAGTTTAAAAAGGATTTGAATGACTCGTTTTCCTCAAAGGAGATCTGAGGGGATATTATTAGAGAAATCACAGGAGAAACCTTAGGAGAAACTACAAGAGAATATTTTGGAGAAATAATGGGAGAATCCCAAGGAGAAACTTTTGGGGAAATATTAGGAGAAACCTTTGGAGAAATTGCAAGAGAACCTTTTCTTTTATTTTCATAAATATGAGATGATTCTTTAACATAAACCACATAAATCATTTCTTTTAGTTTTGGATTATCAAAAGAAGACTTACCTATTGAATATTATGTTTTTTTTGTTACAAATATTCTTCTAATATATTAACTTCTCTAGATGAAACAATGCTAAAACATTATTTGGATATGGATTACCTCTAGTATTTCTCTTTCCATATGTTAGTATTATGATTGTGGATTCTCCAAGTGAAGGATTTCAGTCGACCTCCTCTTTTTCAACAACAAGGAGCAAGTTTTTTGTCTTTCTACCCAGGGAAATAAAATTTCTTAACCCATTCCTTGACAACTGCACCAAAAAGATGATGTAACCCTTGAGATGTTTCTGGCTAGGAAACTATGCCAAGGCATCCATATCAAACTTAATCAAATTTGAAAAATATGTCCTAAAACAGATTTCAAATACTGGACCGATGTCTTGGTGGTCTTGGCATACTTCAGTGGCCAAAATTAAATATGGACCATCAATTTACGTTTGATAAAATATGAATTTTTGGATGAGCTCAATCTAGTTTGCATTTATTTAAGAGAACTTTATTAAAATAATATAATAAATGGATACATTTTTATTAAAAATTTCAAACACATAACTTAATATATTAATAGACAAATTAAAGAATAATAAATTTAAACATAGTTTAAATTTATCCTATTTAATAAAAATCACCTAATTAATACTACTAACTTTATCAAAATTAAGGAATTTAATAAGGTTACAACATACCTCCTTTCCTCTTCCCCTCTAGTGGACTCATATCCCCTTTCATACTGTCTACAACTAGCTTCAACCTTTATATAATTTTTGAAACAATATTTACGTATCTTGAGTATACCATGGAAATTCTAACACATGGTATACAAAATGGCATAATTACTGCAATTATATGCCTAATCATTCACTATTTGATCCTTGGAATTAAGATCCATACTAGGAATCCATACAAGATATTTACCTCATTTACACAAGGGGTTGTTTTATATAAGATCAATGGTTTGACTCCCATCATTATAAATTTTTGTTTATCATTTATACGTAACTCAACCCAATACATCCAAAGGGTCAAAACCTAGATATTACATTCCCCCACCCCTTTCAATTTCACCATCATCAATGTAGCTTGAGATTAGAACAAAACTTGTATGCCTCTTTCATGGAATCCTCTAGCTCCCATGTAGCCTCATCAAAACCAAAGTGTTTCCACTTCATATTTAGATCGCACATGCTCATTTCCAAAGAAACGTTACTTTCCTATAAAGGATGTGCATTGGCTCTATTTGGAACTCTCTCTTTGGTTCACAGCCCAATCAATCATGTGCTTAGGATCATGCATATATTTCTTAAGAAAAAAAACATGGAAAACAATGTGGGATATATTGTTAGTAGGCAACACAAACCTATATGCAACTAGCCCTATCCTATATAGAATCTAAAATGGCATGCAATATCTAGGTGCCACCCGTTATCACATGAAATTTTCAGAGTCTTTTGGGTTCATGGTTTCTACCTAAGTCTGCAATTTTTCCCTATCTCTCTCCTTTTTGTAGACCCAATCTTAGGTTTTTCCCTTTCGTATTGTAGTTTTTAATCTTTTTTCCTTCAATCATTTGAATGACCTACTTTCCTTGTTGTCTTACCTAAGAAGTCTCGTCCCTAAGATTTTATGTTTTCTCTAAGGTTGATCGCTTCCCTCTCTATCTTTGTCACCGACCCTCTCGCTTTCTTGAGCCCTTGGCCATTAGTCTAAGATTTATTTATGCAGGCATTCACCATAAGCACAAGCGCAACACTTAGAGTGGTATGATATGGACTCGAATCAAGAGAGTGAGAAAGTTCCATTTTCAGCAAAGGAGATTTCATTCGAAGTTCAGATTTGCATCCTGCAGGCGATCGGGATTATAAAGTTTCTCAAATTTTAGCTCTGAGGAAAAGGCTAGAGATCAAATGTCGAGAAAATATTTAATCTAGGCCATAGATATCATTACGAGAGATCAATGGTGAAAAGTAGTCACAGGAATCGGGAGTTTAGAGGATTGTAAAAGTTTTTTGTAAAAGATATGAACTCCGGAAACCCAAAATCAACAGGAGCCATCTAATTTAGAGGGACGCATGGAACCAGATCTGAGAAATGACTATTTCATGAGTCAGAAGTTTCAACATGGAGCAAGGCGTAGGTTTGTGAAATGAAAAGTCCTGAAGCACTTAGGGGATTGGGCCCAGAGTCACAACCTGAGATCATACATAAAGCGGATCCAGAAGGAAAGGTTGGCCCCCATCGCATAGAGTCGGCCAAGGTAGAGTTACAAGGAAGCAATTGTAGTCGCCGGATGCAAAGTAGATGCAGTTTTCGATTTGAGTCAGTCATTTTCATCAAAGAGGGCATTGGGAAGTTTGGAATCAAGTGGAGTGGAGACTCCTAAAAGATGAAATATTGAAATGCCTTTGGATATGAGCCCCAGGTCATATCCCCAAGTCTCATGAAGTGATGGAGAGGAGTTGTGTCAAAGGGAAAAATCACCCATATTGGTCACAGAAGAAGAGTTGTGTGACCTCGAGGCACTAGGATTGACTTGAAGAAGTCATGGGCACTACCTAGAATGTTCATGTGTGTCAAGCCTCATCCTGATCCCGATGAAAGTAGTTAATGGAAATGGGGGGGGTGGTTGAAACCTCATTTCACCCCATAAATGGAAAGCATGGAAGAACTAACCATGGAGGTAGAGTGTCAGCCCAAATTTCCCCTGTCAGTGGATTTTCCTGCAAAGCCCATACCGATCTCAACTCATGTTTGGCATAAGAATGCAGGTGTAGTTTGATAGAAGAAGATGCAGATGCAAAGCTTTGATTATAGTGGTCGGATCACACTCTTATTGGTGGCGAGTTGTTCTAATTATAAATATCTAGTTTTGATATTTTGTTATGGTCAATCGTTGAGCTAAGCTCTCGTATTGTAAAGTTTTAATGAAGCCTATGGTTCTCTGGTTATGTGTTGTAATCAGAGACTTCTTGTTTAATGATAGTCAACTTCTTTTCCATCTATTTTTCCTTTGATACTGAATGGCTCAAGCATGGATGATTCAGTCGAGTGTTGTGATTGTATTATGATGTATGTTTGATTTTAGTCCAATTATAACTTCATTCAGTTTCTTGAAACTCCGAACCCAAGAGGATCTTGTTTTCTATTTTTTTCCCCTTTAGGCTATTGGAAGACTAGATGTCCATAGCATACCTCTTCATTCTCCTCAAGTTCTTCCTCCTACTCACCCTTACTACAACTTACTGACTGAAATTGAATCAATACCTCACCTTCCAGTGCATATCAATCCAGTTTTCTGAGTTAAAGCGATAACATCTTGAGCCTTCACCCATTCGACCCCCCTTAAATTTATTCATTGTGACATAAAAATTGATGGGTACTGGGCTTACCTCCCCTGCAATCAGGAAGTGACTTCTAGTACTAACATTTATGGCACCATTGTCGAGGAATGAATTGAAGACTTTTCCTGAGGGAAGAACGATAATGAGCTTCTGATTCTGAAGGTGCATCCAACATCAAAACCATTGAATATTGAAACCTAAACCTAGTGAATCCATTGATGTGAATCCATTTTTCCAGTTGTGGCTTCTAGAGTAAAACACACCATTTCTAATCCACAGTTGCCTTTAGAAACACCTGAAGTTGACCTAGAGAAAATTATAAGAAAAGGAAAGGCCCTTCGAGAAGGTACTTCTACTACTAAACTAGGTAATTCTGAGGATTTTCATTATCCTCCTATAGAAACTCCAATATCTGCTTTTGATTTTCCTATTATACCATCTATTGGAGTTTCCCAAAGCTTAAAGTTCAGGAGTGTTCCTGTTGATTTCTCCCCTCCTGGTCTTGGATTGGACAGAGAAAGATTTTTCACTCCTATTTCCCCTGAAGTTGTACCTTGGTTTAGACCCAGGACCTCGGAAGATTTTCCCACCCCGGGATTTATCACCCCTCTTCCTATTAAAGTTGTTTCTTTTATAGATAGGGAAACCTTTGTTCCCTCAATCACTATAGGCTTTTCTCCAAATCCTTTGTTGTTTACTTTTCCTCCTGGAATCTCAAGTCCAGTCTCCCATGTTCAAACCCCGTCCCCTCCTATTTATCCTCCACCTATCATCCCCATGGCGGGTGCCAATCCCCCTAGAAACAGAATGGATGCCATAGTGGCTACAAGATATACCCCCCTAATATTACCTCATCCAATGAATTCTCTCCCTACTAGAGATTACCTCAAATACATGCCCAAATTCATAGGAGAAGAATACATAATTGTTGAAGAACATATTGTTTCCTTCTACAGTTATGCAGACAATCTAAATATTGAAAATGAGGATGTGTGGATGAGAGTCTTTGTCTAAAGTCTTGAAGGTGAGGCTAGGAAATGGTTTAGGGGATTGACCCCTAGATATATTGCTTTGATTGAGGCTCTAGATGATGTTTTATTGAGACAGTGGGGGGATAAAAAGGACTTTATGTATTATATCACATAGTTTGGGTCCCTAAAGAGAAAACAGGGAGAATCTGTCTCTGAATTCTCCAAAATATTCAACAAAATGTACAATAAAATCCCTTTTGAGATAAATCCTACAAAATCCTCTACCAAAATTACTTATGCTAGTGCCTTTGACCCTGATTTCTGCCTCCTTTTAAGAGAGAGAAGAGCTACTTCCTTGGCTCATATGTAGGATGCATCCCTAGAAGTAGAGTCCAACATATTGGCAGTGGACAGACTTAGGAATAAAGCTGACAGGGGGAGATCTAAAGCCTCAACCTCTGGTTCCTCTACATCCTACCCTCAAGTAGATGAATTGACCAAGATAGTAAAATCCTTGTCTGTAGAAATGGAAAAGATGAAATTTTAAGGGAAGAAAGGTTATAAGAGTGCCCAAAATGTTGATAACATAGGTAACTTTAGAAGACCTAATAATACCCCTTAGATACTTCCAAGAGAGCCTCGAAATAGAGATAGGGATGATCAGAAAATAAAAACCCCTCTCCAAAATAACCTCGATGATGATGAGGAAGAAGAGATTGATCATGAAATCCATTGTCTTGGAGACACCTCCCCATTTCCCCATTTAAACCAATCTATATACAAGGAGTCCCTCATGGACATCCAAATAAATGAGATGATTAAAGGGGAGAAGACCAATAGTAGTCCCAATAAATATAACCTTAGGTCTAAGAAGAAAGAAGGGAATTATAACATCCCCGATCAACATACCATAGAAGAGAATCCTACTAAAAATGTAGTAGGCAGCAGCAAAGAAAAGAAAACACAGAACCCCTCACCAATGGCCAAAGGTCCTATCCCATAAGTGAGAGTAGTTTTGAAACCCCCTTCCCCTTTTAACTTTGAGCATGAAATTCAAAATATTAGGATCCTTGTGCCCCTTTCAAAACTAATCAAACATGAATATTTTAAAAAATCCATCTCTAATCTATTGTAGCCTGAGCCTTCATCTCACCCCTTAGACTCGGTAAATCTCCAAGACAAAAAGCCAACAGTCATCTTAGGTCCTATGATAGAATATATAGATGATTCATTCCCTCCCTTCTATACATCTATGAACATACATGATAAGGTGTTTCATAATTGTTTGATGGACTCAGGGACATCTCATAATCTCATGCCGAAAAATGTCATGGAAGAACTTGGATTAGAAATCACAAAGACTTATCATGATTTTTGTTATTTTGATTCAAGGAAAGTGCAGTGTCTTGGGGTCATCAAAGATCTGGTTGTCACCTTGTTTCAGTTCCCATGAAGAGTGTGGTCATGGATATATTAGTGGTTGATGTTTCCCCCAAGTTTGGCATGATCTTTTCAAGATCTTGGATAAAAATAATTGGGGGAATATTGTAGATGGACCTCACATATGCCACTATCCTTGTGTTTGGGGGGGAGAATATAAGACTGTAAAGAAAAGCTCAGTTGGCCTACATTATTAGTGATGAAGTAGACCCCACCAACCATCATATTTTTTCACTCGATACTGATTTGGGATCTAGATTATTGCAGCTCACTAATGCCCCTAAGCCCCCTCTTGAAATTAGAAAGCAGTCTCGTACTCTCTGTGAAGATTCTCCTCCGATTACCTCTGTGTGGAAAATGTTCTTTAATGTATCCTCTTCCGGAGAAGGTGTTGGTGTTGGAGTGGTCCTTGTTTCACCTGTTCAATAAATTATATCTATGTCCTACAAGTTAGAATTTGAAACTACCAATAATGTGGAAGAATATGAAGCTCTTGTTTTAGGTTTTAGGGCGGAAAAAGACATCGGGATTGGAGAGATATGTTTGGGGATGATGAGTTAATTGTCCACCAGATCAGAAATATTTATCAATCCAAGTACCCTCGGCTCAAAATTTATAGAAATGAAGTGTGGGATATAATTGACAGGTTTTTCTTAGCTTTCAACATTTCATTTGTTCCAAGAGAAGAGAATGCCATGGCCAATTCTATGGTTATTTCAGTAACCAATTTCAGATTCCATATGCCACCTAAACTCAAGTACGATGTAGAATTGAAATATAGAACCTCTATACCTGACAATGTCAAGCATTGGAAAGTGTTTGAGGATGATCTTGAAATCAAAATATTCTTGGAGACTGTTAATGAGTTTTCTACATTACACATTGATTAGGATCCTTACTCTGAAATAAATCCTCATGCTGATGTTTTTCTGAACAAGATTGCTAATAATCATATTGTCCAGCTTCCCAACAATCATATCCCAAAGGGACTAGTTCCTTTTGGAAGACTATTTGACAGAAATGATGTGGCAGTAAAGGATAAAGTTTCAAATGAGGATATTGATGTAGCTAAGTGAAATATTGGCACAAAGAAGGATCCAAAAATTTTCAAGTTGTCAAGCAGCTTATTGAGGGAGCAAAGAGTTGAGTATGTTGATTTACTACAATAATTCACTGATGTGTTTTCCTGGACCTATGAAGACCTCATAACATACGATACAAGTGTCATTGAGCATAAGATCCCTATGAAATAGGAGGCCAAACCATTTAGGCATAAAATAATACAAATAAATCCTATGATGCTGCCTATTATGGAGATGGAGGTAAAGAAGCTGCTAGACGCCCAAATTATTGTCCCTTTGAGATATTCTGAATGGGTAGCCAATCTAGTCCTAGTAAGAAATAAGAATGGAGAAATCAAACTATGCGTCGATTTTAGGAACCTGAACAAAAGCTCTAAGAAGGACAATTACCCATTGCCAAAGATGGAACACATATTGCAGAGAGTGACAGTTGCATCCAGGATTTCCTTCAGATTGATGAATGCATGAGAAACCTTTCAAAGAGCCATGGGCATCACCTTCATTGGAGAAAAGGAAAAAATTGTAGTCATCTATCTGGACACCATTACAGTCTTCTCCAAATCTGATAAAGAGCATTGTTATCATCTGAGAAGGGTCTTCTTGAAATGTAGAAGGTTTGGTCTCTCCTTAAATCCCAAAAAGGATTTATTTTCCATGCAAGAGGGAAAATTGTTGGGATACATAGTATCAGCCAAAGGGGTCAGGATTGATTCAAGAAGAGTAGAATCTATTCAAACCTTGTCACTTCCTAGATCCAAGAAGGAAGTTCAATCCTTCCTGGGAAAAATTATTTTTCTGAGAAGGTTTGTTTCAAATTTTGTTGAATTGGTAAAGCATATCATGACCATGCTCAAGAAGGGGAATGAAGTAAAATGGACTGCTAAGTCTAGATATTCCTTCAACCAAATCAAGAAGGCATTGATTGAGGCAACTGTGTTAATCAATCTCGATTATTCCAAGGATTTTATGATTTTTTCCTTTGCTTCATTTGATACAGTGGAAATTGTTTTATTGCAGAAGAATGTCTAAGGGTTGGAGCGACCCATTGCCTTTTTCAGCAGAGCATTGAGAGATGCAAAGATAAAATATGACATCATGGAGAAATAGGTCTATGCCTTGGTGAAATATCTCAAAGCTTTCAGAGTCTATGTTATGCATTCAAATATCATTGCATATGTTCCTTTAGCCTCCATGAAGGACATTCTCATTTAGCCTGACATAGATGGAGGAAGGAGTAAGTGGATTGCCAAAAACCTTGAATTTTATTTGGAAAAAAAGCCCAACAAACTAGTTAAAGGCCAAGGTTTAGCCAAGCTGTTGGCTGAATCTAATTGCAAAGATTTGGGGGTTAATTTCATCAATAATTTCTCAGAAAATCAACAAGTTGAGTTGTCTGATAAAAGTTCTCAGGGAAGCCCTCCGTTGGCAGAATGTACTTGGTACAAAGACATTATATATTTTCTGCAAGAGTTGTGACCCCCTAATGGTATGGGAAAAATCAAGGCAAGAGATTTAAATCTCAAAGAAATTAAATATTTCCTTATTGATCAGATCGTGTATTAGAAAGACCCTCTAGGAGTGCTTCTAAGATTTTTAGACCCACAGGAAGCCCAAAATATTATGTTTGATTTCCATGACAGCTTATGTGGGGGACATCATTTCTGGAGAACCACGGCCTACACGATTCTCATTAAGATTCTTAGGGTTGGGTATTTCTGGCCTACTCTATTCATCGATGTCGGTGAAAATATCAGGGTTTGTATCAAATGTTAGAAATTCTCTGGAAAGCAGCAACTCAAGTCTTTTCCATTAAATCCTATGGTGGCTTCAGGAACTTTTCAGCAGTGGGGTCTGGACTTCATTGGGGAAATTCATCCTGCTTCAAGCATTTAGCACATATGGATCTTGACTACCACATATTACTTTACCAAATGAATAGAATCTGTTCCCACAAGGAGTGCTTCTCACAAGGTAATCATTGGTTTCTTGAGGATATGATGGCAAGGTTTGGTTCTCCAAACAGAATCATCACTTATAATGATGCATCTTTCAAAGATGAACCATTGATAAATTTTTGTGAGCAGTTCAGAATTACATTGATTCACTCTACCCTCTATTACCCCCAAGGGAATGGAATAGCAGAGTCCTCTAACAAATCTTGATAAAGATCATCAAAAGAATGCTAGAGGACAACAAGAAAGCATGGGATTCAAAGATCAAATTTTCTCTATGGGGTGATATAGTGACAACAAAGAGGTCTCTTGGTGTCTCTCCTTTTCATCCTTTGTATGGAGGTGAGGCCATCCTTCTTTCTCATCTTTCCTTGCTAGTGGAAAAATTATTTCAGGACTGCCAAGGGGAGCCTAATGATATGATCAGAAAAATACAACGACTAGTAGAAGTGTAGCAGACTAGAGAATAGATACTAGACAAAGCACATAAACATCAATAGAAAATCAAGCAGGCCTTTGACAAGAAAGTAAGAAAAGAGGATTTCCAGCTGAGAGATCTAGTACTCAAATGGGATGCACCCAAATAGGACAAGGGAAAAGGTAAATTTGAAGCCCTCTAGATTGGGCCCTTCAAAATCTCTGAGGTATTTCCAAATAATACTTACAGGTTGTAGAATTTGGAGGGATATTGAGTTTTTGGTGGTCCTGTAAATGGGCATTTTTTGAAGAAATATTTTGTTTAGGCCGTGATCGGTGTTCCACCACTGTAAATACCACTCCTTTTTGGTTTTTATTTTTTTAATTTTCCGTTTTCAATAGGAGACTCCATAACCCAAAGAAAAGGCACTAGAACTACACATTCATGGTAGCCTGCATGGATCATGCCATCCCCTATGGAGCCAAATGTTATCACTTGAACTTTTCATTCTTGTGGGTTCCTAGTTTCTACCTAAGTCTGCAATTTTTCCCTGTCTCTCTCTTTTTCGCAGACCCAATCTTAGGTTTTTCCCTTTTGGTTTGTAGTTTTTCTTCTGTTTTCCTTCAATTGTTTGAAAAACTTGTTTTCCTTTTTGTCTTTCCTAATAAGTCTCGGCCCTAACATTTTTTGTTTTCTCTAAGGTTGATCACTTCCCTCTCTATCTCTATCACTGACCCCCTCGCTTTCCCAAGCCCTTGACTATTAGTCCAAGATTTATTTACGCAGGCCCTAGCCATAAGCACAAGCGCAACACTTGGAGCGGTCTGATATGGACTCGAATCAAGCGAGAGAGAAAGTTTAGTTTTCAACAAAGGAGATTTCATTCGAAGTTCAGATTTTTGGCCCGCATTCAATCAGGTTTATAAAGTTTCTCAAAGTTTAGTGCTGGGGCAAAGGCCCAAGATAAAAGGTTGAGAAAATATTTAATCTAGGTTGTAGATCTCATTAGGAGACATCGACGATGAAAATTAGTTGCGGGAATTAGGAGTTTGGAACGTTGTAAAATTTGTTCGTAAAAGATATGAACTCTTGAAACCTGAAATTAGCAGGAGTCGTCTGATTCAGAGGGACACATGGCATCAGATCTAAGAATTCACGATTTCGTGAGTCAGAAGTTCCAACATGGAGCAAGGCATAGGTTTGTGAAACGTGAAGTCTCACATCCCTCAAAGGAATGGGCCCAAAGTCACACCCTGAGGTCATACGAAAAGAGGATCCAGGAGGAAAGGTTGGTGCCCATTGCATAGAGTCAACCAAGGTAGAATTACGAGGAAGAAATCATAGCCTTCATATGCAAAGAAGATCCAACTGTCGATATGAGTCAGTCATTTTCATTAAAGCAGGCATCGAGAAGTTTAGAATCAAGTGGAGTGGAGACTCCTAAAAGATGAAATCCTGAAACACCTTTGGATATGATCCTCGGTTCATAGTCCGAGGTCGCATGGAGATATGGAGAGGAGTTGCATAAAAGGCCGAAAAATGCCCATATTGGTCACAGAAGAATATCTGTGTGGCCTCGAGGCGTGGAGATTGAATCGTAGAAGTCCTGGGAACTGCCTGGAATGTTCATGGGTGTTAGGCCTCATCCCGATCCTGATAAAAGTAGTTAATCGAAATGAGGGAGATGGTTGAAACCTCGTTTCACCGCATAAATGGAAAGCATGGAAGCACTGACCATGGAGGTAGAATATCATCCCAAAGTTCCCCTGTCAGCAGATTTTACTGCAAAGCCGATACTGATCTAAGCTCGCATCTAACAGATGAATGCAGGTGCAGTTTGATAGAAGAATATGTAGACGTAAATATTTGATTATAGTGGCCAGATCATACTCCTGTTGGTGGTGATTTGATCTGAGTATAAAAATCTAGTTTTGATATTTTGTTATGGTCGATGGTTGAGCTAAGATCCTGTATTGTAATGTTTTAATGAAGCCTCTAGTTCTTTGGTTATGTGTTGTAATCTAATACTTCTTGTTTAATGAGAGTCGGCTTCTTTTCTTTCTATTTTTCCTCTGATACTAAATAGCTTGGGCATGGATGATCCAGTTGAGTGTTGCGATTGTATTTTTATGTATGTTTGATTTTAGTCCAATTATAACTTCATTCAGTTTCCTGAAACTTTGAACCCGAGAGGATCTTGTTTTCTGAGTTTTTCCCCTTTGAGTTGTTGGAAGACTGTATGTTCATAGAATACCTCTTCATTCTCCTCAATTTATTCCTCCTACTCAACCTTACTACAACTTACTGACTAAAGTTGAATCAAGACCTCACCTTCCTGTTCATACCGGTCCAGTTTTCTGAGTTAAAGCGATATCATCCTGAGCCTGCACCCATTCGACCCCCCTTAAATTTATTCATTGTGACATACAAACTGATGGGTACTAGGCTTACCTCCCCTCCAATCAAGAGGTGACTTATAGTGCTAACACCACCTTGGCAAAAACTTCTAATATTCAAGGAACTCTTCCTTGACTCCACTATAAGGTAAACATGATCCCTAACTTTGAATTTTTTGTGCACCCTAGTATTATCTGCATTATTTTTATGTGTGTCTTGTGTTTCCTTAAACTTTTTCTTGATCCTAGCAACATCTTGTTCCATCCGTGAGATCATTTCCAACCCAAGTACGATTATGTTCATTGTATTATCACAAATTATTGGAGTACTTCATCTTATGCCATATACATCCTGGAATAGGCTCATTTTTATTGATGCTTAATGCCCATTGTTATATGAAAAGCCCACAATGTTGGAGTTACTTCACACACACCTAGAATTTATTTTTCCTAAGTTTTTTCCTTGTTTATTAGTCATAATTAGTCATTATCCAGTCTCCTATATTTTAGGGGAGAATATTCCACCTGGAGAATATTCTCTTTTAGTTGACACTTCATTTTGACTAGTTGAGTTGAGTTTAGATGTTGCATTGGTTTTGTCACCATGCAACATTGGGATAATCACCATGCTAATTAGACCTTTCCTTGGTATCATCACCACACTAGCGAATTACCCTTGATTCCTTGAGTTAACTCCTCACTTCTCTTTGTTTAGTCAGTTAACTAAAGACTAGACTAGTTAACTCAACTAGGTGGCAATTCACTCCCGTAATTGCCCGAGAGACTAGACTAGGTGGTATTTCACTACCGTAACTATTGGTGTGTGTCCATATCACTCTAGACCACCACTATGGTTCATTGGTTCTCCTCCAGTGTGCACTCATTGAGTTATAAAGAGTATATCATGTGTAAACTATTCATTATTCATAACAGTTAATGAGAATTCTTTCATTTTTTCTCTCCTCCTTCTTGTTTCTCAAATTCTCTCTGCAAATGTGTGTATTATTGTTTATCTATATATATTATGTGTAGGTTCAAAACAATTAAATGGTATCATATTTTATGTACTGCTAATCCAAGTCTACACCAAAAATTTTTGCAGGTACAAAAGATTGAAGACATCGAAAAGATGGAATTCCAAAAAGAATTCATTCTTACACCTTACAACTATTTTGCATGGAAGGGGAAAATATCCATACATATATGAACCAAAGGGTTGTAAAGGTTAACCTTGAATACATATACAAAACCAACATCAGCCATAGAAAAATCCAAGTACTTAAATCGCATGGATGAGGCACTCTGAACAATTTGCAGTCTTACTTCTCCCGATCTCCTTTTTCATATATCTTCCTGTAAAAATCCCAATGAAGCCTAGACCATATTGAAAGGGATCTTTGGAAAATATTATGAGATGAGGGGACACATTCTGGAGGTGGATTTTCTCACATTGGATCCAAAAATCTTCAAGAATATCCAAGATTTCCTTACAAAATTCAAGGATTTACTGTCGCAACTCAAAGCTTGTGGGGTTGATAAATAGAAGGTGGAGAAAAAAATGGTTCTCGCCATTCTCTCCAATTTTGGTCCTGAATTATCTGTATTCATATCCACATTCAATACAATCAGATTCTCCTCTGGAGCCACCTAGAAGATGCCTTCTCTTGAGGACTTTATCAAATCCCTGACACAAGAGAAAACCAAGCTCATCAGCATGGGCACAATCAAAGGCCTAAGGGTGCATGCACTCACTATGCATGATGTCAGCCAAAAATATCATAAATATAAATATAAAGATAAATGGAAATCTCATGCACATCCAAAGAAGGAAGGGTACATAAAACCCTTCACCGATGCCTCCAGATCCAAAGGGGAAAAGGGAAGAAAAAGGGAGAAATGCACATACTGTCACAAAGGATTCCATTTGGAATCCGCATGCATGCAAAAAAAAAAAAGATCTTATGTCTCAAATACTTCAGCAAAACAACCTTGGAGATGGAATCCCCGATGGTGCTAAGAAGATGAAGAAGCCAAAAGATCTGAATTCCAGGAAACACAATTCTAGACATTCCTTGATTTCCATCAACTCCTCTCCCAATGATTGGATCATTGATTCAGGAGCATCACATCACATGGATTCATCAAAAGAAGTATATTCTTCTTTGGATGCATGCAAAGGTCCTCCCATTCTGATGGGGGACAACTCTTCCGTCGAATTCACTGACAAAGGAAAGATTGAACTCACCAATGGAAGCTTTGAGAATGTGTTGCACGTTCCCAAAATTTCTATCAACCTTCTCTCTATGTATTAGATGACGAATTACGGCACTGGAAATAAATTCATATTCAAACCAAATTATATGGACATCTATGACATGCAAACCAACTCTAGGGTTTCTACCAGTGAGGTAAATCATCGGTCTAGATTGTATACATTTTCTGAATTCATTGAACCTGATTCTACTTTACTACTTACTCATGATTATGAAAGTAGTAGGATATGGCATCAAAGGTTTGGACATTTGAATTTCCAATACATGCAACAAATTAGCAAGAACAGATTGGTTGATAGTCTACCAGACATCCATTTTTCCAAGGGAGTGTGTGAGGGATGTGTTCTCGGAAAACACCCTCAAGAGAAATTCGACAAAGGAAAGTCTCAAAGAGCTTTTTCACCTTTAGATTTGATCCACAGTGACCTTATGGGTCCTTTTCCACATCCATCCATCAACAAAGAAAGTTTTGTTCTCATTTTTTTTGATGATTTCTCACATTTTACATGGATCTACTTTCTCAGGAAAAAATTTGAGGTCTTTCAACACCTAAAAGATTTCAAATCCCTAGTTGAGACACAATCTGAAACTAAGATAAAATTCCTCCGAACTAATAATGGGGGAGAGTATGTAAATCATGATATCCATAATATTTTCCATGGGGCAGGGATTCAGTTGCAACACACAGTTCCCTATACTCCGCAACAAAATGGAGTTGTTGAGCGGAAAAATAGATCTCTAAAGGAGATGGCATCTTGCATGCTACATGCAAAGTCACTACCACAGAGACTATGGGCCAAAGCACTTAATTGTTCAACATACATCCAAAATAGATCTCCCCATAGATATTTCAAGGATAACACCTCCTACGAGGCTTGGAGTGGCCTTAAACTGGAAGTGACCCACTTTTTCATTTTTGGTTCACGTGCATGGGCTCATATTCCCTCTCAAAAGAGGAAGGGACTTGATCCACAAAGAACTGAGTGCATTTTTGTTGGATACCCCGATGGTGTGAAGGGATATAGATTTATTGATATTTCCTCATATTGGCTCATCATTGAACAAAGTCTCCAATTAGAGGAAAGTGTCTCGCATGCACCTCGATAGCCACATGCAAACATCTTCATTCTTCCACCTATCTGAGATGATGAAAATGCACATGCCGACTCTTCTTTGGATGAGATTTCTGATTCAAAGGACTCAAATGATTCATATTCAAAGTCAGTATAGTTAGATGCAGAGTTAGAGCATCCAGATGCAGTTGTAGAGCCAGACAAGAGGCCCATGTGGGCACAGACTACCCTTCAGGATGCAAGGGATCTCATTGGTAATCTAGCCGATACTAGGAGGACTCGATCTAATTTTTAGGAGCCTCCTTTTGTACTCACTGCCACTGAACCCTTTCCCTCCAAGAATATTTTCTTGGTTTAGTCTTCAGATCCATAGTATTATGGTGAGGCTGCTGGAAATCCCTTTTGGGAATCCGCCATGCAGGAGGAGTACAACTCCCTTCTCGAGAACCAGACTTGGGATATGGTTCCCCTTCCTTCTAGGAGTAAAATTGTTAGATGCAAATGGGTCTACAGGACCAATAGCACAGTGGATGGACAAATTAGTAAATACAAATCCAGGCTTGTTTCCAAAGGATTTCAGCAGGTTCGTGGTATTGACTATGATGAGACCTTCACTCTAGTAGCGAAGATGGATTCCATATGATTGGAACTTGCCATTGTGGCAGCCAAGGGGTGGGAATTCCATCAGATGGACGTGAAGAATGCATTTATTCATAGTGATATCTCTGAGGAGATTTATATGGAGCAGCCTCAGGGATTTATGCAAGACTCATCTTTGGTTTGTTGACTAAAGAAGTCCCTTTATGGCCTCAAGTAGGCTCCAAGGGCATGGTATTCCAAGATGGACTCCTACCTACCATCACACAAATTTGTATTTTGTAAATCAGACCTGAATGTCTACATGCTCAAGATGGCCAATTCACTTCTACTTTTAGTTATGTATGTCGATGATTTGTTGATCACCGGGTGCTCGACTTCAGTGATTGTTGCAGTCAAGAGGATTGTACATGACATGTTTTTTATGACAAACATGGGTCCACTACACTTCTTCCTTGGACTTGAGATCATTCAATACGCATCAGGCATCAAACTATCTCAGACCAAGTATGCATGAGATATCCTTGAGATATTTCACATGAAAGACTACAAGTTTTCTCCGACTTCTTTCCTATCAGGAGTCAAACTTGAGGATGGCAGGAAGACTCCACTGGTTGACAACACAATGTACAAACAGCTAGTGGGGAGCTTATTGTATCTCACACACTCTAGACCAGACATCTCATATGCAGTTGGTGCAGTTTCCAGGTTCATGCAGGAGCCGCATGAGCTACATTGGAAATATGCAAAGTGTATCCTTCAATATGTACAGGGAACCATCACCCTTGGGATTCATTATGTAGCAGACTCTACATTAGATCTCATCAGGTTTACTGATTTGGATTGGTCTGGTGATAGCACTGATCGCAAGTCCACATCTAGTTACTCACTCAGTCTTGGTTCTGGGCCTATCTGTTGGTCGAGAAAGAAGCAATCTGACATTTCTCTATTTTCAGTCGAGGCAGAGTATAGAGTGGTAGTTAACATAACCATTCAGGCTATGTGGATACAACATTTTCTCACTGATTTGGGCATTCAGTTTCATCAGTCGATCATCATCTGATGTGACAACTAGAGCACTCTAAATTTCTGCAGAGATCCATTTCAGAGGCAGTGGACGAAACACATCAATATCCACATGCACTACCTCTGGGACTTATTACACAAGGGGATCATCGACTTATAGTTCTATCTTTCAACAGAACAAATGACAAACATCTTCACCAAGACCTTCACTAAGAAGAAGTTTCATTCTCTGTGAAGTCGTCTTGGAGTGAAGGACATAGTTGCCTAACAACTGTAGTTCTTCTTTTTACATACATTGTACCTTTAAGGGGGGGGGGTTCCCATGAGGTTTTCCCTCTTTCCTCATTCTTTTGTATTTGGGTACCTAACATGGCCTCATTGCCAGGACCCATTCTTAATTTTCGCCATAGTGATGTTCAGGGGGGGTGTTGGAGTTACTTCACACACATATAGGATTTATTTTTCCTAAGTTTTTTCCTTGTTTATTAGTCATAATTAGTCATTATCCAGTCTCCTATATTTTAGGGGAGAATGTTCCACCTAGAGAATATTCTCTTTTAGTTGACACTTTAGTCCAACTAGTTGATTTGAGTTTATATGTTGCATTGGTTTTGTCACCATGCAACATTGGGATCATCACCATGATAATTCGACCTTGCCTTGGTATTATCACCATACTGGCACATTACCCTTGATTCCTTGATTTAACTCCTCACTAATCTTTGTTCAGTCAGTTAATTGAAGACTAGTTGACTAGTTAACTAAACTAGGTGGCAGTTCACTCCCGTAAATTCCTGAGAGACTAGACTAGGTGGCAGTTCACTCCTGTAACTATTGGTGTGTGTCCAGATCACTCTAGACCACCACTATGGTGCATTGGTTCTCCCCCAGTGCACACCCATTGAGTTATACAGAGTATATCATATGTAAATTATTCATTATTCATAACGGTTAATGAGAANCACATTTGCAGAGTATATCATATGTAAATTATTCATTATTCATAACGGTTAATGAGAATTCTTTCATTCTTTCTCTCCTTCTTCTTTCTCAAATTCTCTCTGCAAATGTGTGTATTATTGTTTAGCTAGATCTATTCTGTGCAGGTTCAACACATTTACACACAAGGTATAATTAATCTTCCCACTTGGACGATTTATCCATCACATATATGCAAATCATGTCTTCAATTGTTGGATTTACTCTTTCAATATGCCCATCTATTTGCAGATGGAAAGCAACATTGAAACTCAGTTTGGTTCCCAAGCATTCAAAAATACTTTTCCGAAAATTTGAAGTGAACTTTGTATCACTATTTGATTCAATTGTCATGGGAATCCATGCAACTTAAAAATTCCCTTAATGGATATTTTTGAAATCTTTGTTTCCTTATGAGTATACTTTATGGGAATAAAATGAGCTACCTTCATTAATTTATCAACTACAACCATGATAACATCACATTGCTTCATTGTTTTGGAAATCTCATAATAAATTCCATCATTATTACTTTACATTTCCATTTGGGAAGTGGAAAAGGTTGCAACGAATCTTCTAGGTGTTAATTCCCATCCTTGATCTACTGACATTTCAAGCATCTTGGAATTATTCAACAACACCCCTTTTAATTCCAGACCAAAGGTATTGCTTCCTTGTTGCAACAATAATTTTTTGGTATCTTGGATGACTAGAATATGGTATTTTATGGGTTTCATCCATAATAATTGTCCCAACTTTGTCGAGTTGGTAATATACATTATATTTGTGTAAATAAGAATTCCATCACCACTTGGTTGATAGATTTCATAATTCCTCTTTATTTCCTCTTACCATGGTCCATCTCTCACTTGAATATAATGTTCATCAATAAAAAGGGACTCTACCAATGTTTTCTTCAAAATATATTTACAAATGTTGGTCACTACCACATGAATTTTCTTGTGAAGTGCATCTACAACCTTGTTTTCCTTCACTTTTATGTGTTTGATTTCAAAATCAAACTTGTGGAGAAATTTGAACCATGTTGCTTACCTAAAATTCAAGTTTGGTTGGTCAAATATATACTTCAAGATAATATCATATGTCATTAGAAAGAACAACCTGCCCATCAAGCAATGTCACTAGATCTTCAATGTATGGACTACAACAACAAGTTCTAGGGCATGAGAAATATAATTTTTCTTAGTTTTTGACATGATACTTTAGTTTTCATGAATCACAACACACCATATGGTTATATTGCATAACAATTCCACCAAGTCCTTCCCTACATGCATATATACACACAACAAGGTCTTTCTATGGATCTACAATCTTCAATATAGGTGCACTAATGAAAATATTTTTCAACCATTGATAAATTCCCATGCATTATTGGGACCATTTGAACTTCTTCCATTTATTTTTCAAAGACGTTATTGGGTTTTTAATCTTCGAGAATCCATAAATGTATATCCAATAATAACTAGCAAGACCTGTGAAGGATATCACATCAATAACATTCTTTGCAAAGGGATAATTCACTATGGCCTCAATCATTTTTGGGTCCATACATACTCCTTGTGAGATAACGTGACCCAAATAATGAACATATTTTTCATAGAGGTTACATTTGTTGAGTTTTGTATCCATCCTCTGTTATCTTAACACTTTCGAAACCATTAATAAATGATCCTCGTTCTCTTCTTCAAATTTCGAATAAATCATAGTATCATCAAGGAAAACAAGCACAAACTTGTCCAAGTATTTATTCAAGACATTGTTTATGAGGCATATGAATGTAGTCGGTGCATTTATGAAATGGAATGATATAACTACAAATTCACAATGACCATACCTTGTTCTAAAGTTTGACTTGTGGATTTATTATTCCTTAATTATGACTTGAAAATATACCTTCTCATTTGGTCAAATACGACAACAATTCAAGGCAATAGAAAATTGTTCTTCACTATTACTTTTTTTAGTTGTCTATAATTAATAAATGGATAGAGAGTTCCACATTTCTCTTTGAAAAATATGAATATTTCTCCCCATGGGGATAGACTTATCCACATGTATCGATACTCATTCTAAAAGGATCCTTACAAACTAGCATAGTTACAAGAGTAAGGTCGATTGAAAAATTAATATCTCTTTTTGGGAGTAGTATTGGTACATCATCGGGAATACATATTTTAATTATTGTAATAAAGGATAGGCCTTGGGATTTGTCCCTTTATACTCCAATGGTTCCAATACATAGGTTTTATACCATTGGCATCACTTTCTATAGAACTTATTTAGTTGCAAGGCTGAAATTTTCCTAATAGAGATCACCTTTGGAATACCTATCCTTCTTGAGTTTCCATGTTCACCAATGCAATAAAAGGTATTATTGTAGTAATCAATATTCATTCAATGTGCTTCCAACCAATCCACCAATGAGAACATCATATGAACCAAGTGGCAAGATGTTCATGTTTTCCCATCCGAAGAGCCATTCAGTTCTAACAAACATCTCTCCACCAGTTCCCTGATTATTTTCTTAGTTCCAATGGTTAATTGAAATAACCATGACTTACTATTATTATGCTTCTTAAGACCCATGATTTGAAAACTTTAGGAGGAATAGTACATAATACATCATTGGCAATTGTAGCCTCCCAAATTTTTTGAACATTCTTAGTGTTCTCCTTTTGGTATGGAATTGTTTTTAGAAAATAATCTTCCTCACATTTCCAACATTAAATAGGATCTCTTGGCCACTTTCCCATTGATTCAACAATCTTAGTTCCCCTTCATGCTAGATGATTATGTTGGAAAGTCTTTGCCTGGTTTTTGTAATGAGGCTTGAACGTTTTCTTTCTTTCATAAAGATTCTCCTTTTTCTCCTTCCATGCCCTATGAATCTATAGCTTGTTTATGTTATTCTCATAGCAATATTTATCCTTTCCAAATTCCTCATCAAAATCCCAAAATAATCAAATTCAATCTTCTCCTTGTAGAATTAAGGAAATATATTTAAGAAGCAATGAATCCTCAACTTCTCATCTATGATGTCCTTAACATATCTAAACAACTACAAGAATTCATTTTCATATTCCTTTATGGTTATTTGTCCTAAATTTAATTCGTGGAATTTCTTGATTTTAACCTCACAGTACTTGTGAGAGAGATACTTTTGATAAAGTACTTCTTGAACTATTTCTAGACAATCTTTCTCTCACTAATTTTCTTCACTTGTTTCATATGTTCCCACTAAATTGATGCCCTGCAATTCCGATCCATAAACGAGGGACTTATATCCCACTCACTTCACCAAGATGGATCGTTTTTGGAATTAAAGTTCTTATTTCTATCTTGATTGTAATACCCTCGGGATGAACCCCAATTGTAAATGTACATGTGTTTTATAGGTTAGTGAGACAAGATATTAGAGGCCAAAGTGCTTTTGTTATTATTAGGTCAGAGAGCCTAGATGATAAAATGCGAGTGAGCCTATCATTTTAATATGTAATCACTCATATTATTAATAAAATACATCATTATTGTAGACGAAGTCAAACAAAAGAGTACGGGGGGTTAGGAATCCACAAGAGGGAAAGGGGGGTAAAGGCTTAAGGAAGAGGGGCTAAGTCAAGGGAACTCAAGCCAAGAAATAAAATAATATTATTCCTAAAGTATTAAGTATTATAACATTACATTATCCTAAGTTTCCAAGGGAAGGGAACATATAAATTTCCAACGGAAGGGAACATATTACAAGTGGGGAACAAGTTAGTTCCTTATGTGCCAAGTGTCAAGTTGGGTGAATGCATATATAATATTGAGAATTAGTGTAATTATCATTCATTCTATATTGTGTACTATGGCTTGAGAGTGGATCTATGGAACATGGGTGACCCTATAAATTCTTAGTTTTTTGGGTCTGAAGAGGGAGTTTCTCAGGCCTATGAGATTTGGGTTGAGGAAGCAGGTTTTCATGCATGTGAGCATTGGGCTGAAGAGGTAGGTTGTTAGTCCTATGAGGAGCATTGTGTTTCAAGTACCACAACACTCAGAGACTTCTTGGACAGCCTATTTCTAAATCCTTGGAAGGGAAGTGGGAGAGTCAAAGGACTATTGAGAAGAGAAGGGATACACTTCCTGGGGTGGGACAGGTTGAGGGGAATAATAGGATGTTAGGTGGAACCATTTCTATAGTTTATTCCATTGACCATTCCTTGTTTGGATGAGTGTTTTTTACCTTAGTGGGAATGGTAAGAGAACCTTTTCTCTGGTGGAGTGAGAGCCCCAGCTCATGGGTGACCCACTACTGAGATTTTATGAGTAGTGAATTCTATGGTTGGGAGGAATGTTTGAAATTTGCATCCAGTCGGTGTTTTATAAACGATAAGTGTCTTATTGTGTTCTTATTTAATACCATGTGTTTAATTGAGTTAAATATGTTATGGGTTTTCCTATATAATTATGCATGTATATAATTCTTGTTAGTTTGCATCATTTTGTTCATATGTGAAGAAGCTTTTATTAATTAAATGGTATCAGAGAGTCATAATTATGTGTGGCATGGCCCATATTAGGGATGGGTATGATAAAAAGTTCTATCAAAGATCTAGTTTCAACATTGGACATGTAAATTCCAAAGACATAGCACAAAATTGAAAATTCCAGAGTATGCATGCAAATCGTTTGATAGAATGTTGGAAGGGGATGTCTGCAATATGTTTGTTAAAATTATTCTTGTGAATTTTGGAGAAATTCATAGGAAATTTGAGAGGAATGAGCCCAAGAGTTAAAATTTTTAATTTTAATTTTTATTTGGGCATTTTCGGTCTTGTAATTGGCCAAATTTCATAATTGCAGAGAGCCATGGAAAAATTGGGTGAAACTGGGAAAAATCCTCGATTTTTGCAATACAATCCATGGAGAATTCAACGTGGATTATTCAAATTTCAGGTGCATAGGTTAAATTTATTATTATAGGGAAAAAATAGGCTTTAGCGAAGCTAATTATAGATCTTCAATGGTAGCCTAAGGATATAAATATGAAATTGAGTGTAATTAGAAAAATTAAAAATTTTGAAAATTGGAAAAAATTGGGTATTTTTTCATACGATGACGTCCATTTCAATTTTCACATGCAACTATATGTGACTAATTGTCAAATCTGAAAATTTCTTCCTAGTGATTTAACAGTACAATCCTAGTTGTTGTCATTGAACAATTTTACAGTGAAAATAATTGACTGAAAACATATGCAATGGATACACAAAGATCAAAGATGAATCATCAATGCACATGAGACACAAATTTCAGTTTTGTACTCTTGTTATCATCATAAATCCTATGGGAAAATAATCCCTCCCAAACAGTACAACATCACCAAAATATTAGGGCAACCACGTCCTCCAAAGTCACCAAAACTGAGAACAACCTTGTTCTCCAATAACCATACAAATCAGAAAATCAAACCTTAGAAATATTATGGAAAAATCCTCTAACCACAAACATGTTGCAGACCACCTGTAGGACCTACTAAGGTCACCTAATGGAATCCTATATATACCTAATCCTACCTAGAATAACTTGTATGGATGTACGTGACTATTCGTACAACAACCCGCATACGTACACCATTATTCCCACTGCAACCCACGTACATGTGAAAAATTTTATGGACCTTCTATGACTCACTCCACTCATACAAATTATTCCTTCTACTATTTCCTCTCTCTCCCACATGTGCGGTGTTCTTTTCCCTACCAAGAAAAGAAGATAGATAGTCCTCAACCCTATGCTAGATTTTCCACCCTAGCATAATTTCCCTTTGTTGAAATCACCAATCCTCCTAGCACAAGTGCAAACTCACTTATGTTAGCTCCATCATGTATCCACACACTCTACAAGATATGTAATGTCACAATGACCTCTCTCTTTTATACACAATCCTTAGTGGTCTTCATAGAATACCCTTCACAAGTAAACATAAAATTAGGATTTTCTTGTGGGTGTGAAGCCCTAACAAAATCCCACAAATCCCATCACCAAACCCATGAAGTACCCACTCAAATACAAGGGGGTTTTCACCAAACCATAAGTTTTATGTGGTTTTCATGATGATTCCCACATTCCCAACACCTAGGTTCATGTGAGAATACTTTCTCGAAGCTACAAAAATCAACACTCCCTCTTAGTGAGGAAGGTATCCTCACCACACTCCACAAGTGGGAATACCTCCCTATTCTACAAACCCATTGACACTCCTTAGTGAGGGAGGCATTCCATCCTCCATCATCACCTGGAAGTAGATATTTCTCTCATACTAGATCCTCTACCACAACTGTGTTGAAGGGACAAAATGATGCACCTTCAACTGGAAGGTCAAATCTAGACCGGGGTTGTCTAGTTAACCCAAGCCCTTTGGAATGAAATGACCTGGCGGATTTAATGGCTCTGTTGGCCAACTAAAGTCCTAAAAATGATAAAAGAAATAAACTAATCTAAGGCTATGATACTAAGAATATAAGTTTACTAAATACACAGGTTCAAATAGAAGCATAAATATGTACAAATGATTATAAACAGTCTATATACAGCTTGCAAGGTTTACTGGAAAACTTGCGAAATGAAAGTTCTTGAAAGTGTTTCTAAATTAAATAATGAAAGCACATACCTTTATTGTTTTCTTTTTGAATATTAAAAGATCTAAAACTAATGAATGTTGAGAAAATATAATTGAAATAAGAATACATAAACAATCAAAGCTAATTCATGTTGTCCTTATTTCAATAATAAATAGAAAGCAAATGAACTAATCTGTAACTAATTGACTAGGTTGAATTTTTCTTCCTGTGTCATTCAAGCTCCTAACTGTCCTACATGTAAAGGAAACCTATGAAAAAACAATGCTAATACTTTGAGAAGAAATTCAAAGGTGTATTGAAATGAGAATATAGCAACAGAATGATAAATGCAAAGATCTGGTGACATTATGATAATCAACACTTATCAAGAGAGGAAACTCACTTTGAAGTACTAATATAATCCATCATTTAATACCAAGAATAAATCAATAATTATCAAATGGTAGATTGATCACATATAATAAATGGAATAACAAAATATAGACATCATCTGAATATTAAATGATATGAAACAACATATGACAAAGAGACTAAAGCTACATCGAACATAATAATATTTCATAAAACCAAGATAATAAAGAACACAATGGAATGAGCATCACACAGGTCTAAATCCAATGGTAGATAGCTTTTCCATATAAGTTCTTTGATTCATATGTCCATAATGTATCCCATCCAAATATACTTCACTATTAATAGTGATCACTATTTAAACTAGTTTTGGATTCACAACTCTTATCATGCAAGATAGAGTGTAATCCCCTAAAAAAATTGATTTGTTTTTCAAAAATAGTACAACTGGAAACCACCCCTGTACAATGGAGTTTTTCAAAATAAAAGACAAAAACCACTGAATAATAGAGCGTATGATACAAGATGTTTTCTCCATGCAATCAACATCATAATCATCAATTTCTTGTGGATAGCAAAACAAATTTGATATTCAGGAAACAATGCTAATTGTTATTCAAAAAATAGACTGGCTACAGAATCATAGATTTTTTAGCTGGTCTTATTATTAACAAAAACAAAATCAAAACTAAATATTCCTATTTTTACTTTCATAAAAATAAAATAAAATCAAACAAAATCACTTCTACTATTTAGAAATTAGAATGAGAAGGATTGGACAGTGTTTCAATTAATGATTTCATTGAACTAAATTTTTGTATATTTTGAGTCTCTTGTTTGCTCGTTCTGTGCATCAATTATTGGTTTTCTTATTCGAGTAAAGTATTTCAAGCTACCAAACATTTTACCTATGCCCACAATAATGGAAAATCCCTGAAATAGCATTTGTGAAGAAAGAATATGGATCGTTGGATCATGGGACACGTGGCAAGAGGACAATGTTTTAGCTGACTCGCACATAGGAAAATCCAAGAGCACAGTTGAGAGAAATCCCGACGTGATCACGACCATTTGATCATGAAAGGATGTGAGCCATCGATCTGAGACATTGATATGTCAGGGTTTCAAGAGTCGAGAGAGTGAGGTGAATAACACTGAGAAATCCTGATACATGAAATCGTGATTCAATCTCGACCGTTGGATCACAGAAGGATGTGATCTGTTGATATGAAGTGTTTTATATCAGGGTTTTAGGGATCGGGGATATAGAGGTGAATCACATCGGGAAATCCTGATACGTGAAATCTTGATTCGATCTCTACTGTTGGATCACGAAAGGATGTGAGTTGTCGATCTGAAGTGTTTTATATCAGGGTTTCAGGGATCACATAAACAAAGGTGAATCACATCAGAAAATCTTGATAAGCGAAATCCTGATTTGATCTCAACCATTGGATCATGGAAGGATGTGAGCCTTTGATCTGAGACACTGATATCTCATGGTTTCAAGAGTTGGGAGAGTGAGGTCAATAACACTGGGAAATCCCGATACGTGAAATCATGATTCAATCTTATCCGTTGGATCACAGAAGGATGTGAGCCGTCGATCTGAAGTGTTTTATATTGGGGTTTTGAGGATCAGGGAAACAGAAGTGAATCACATAGGGAAATATCAATACGCAAAATCTTGATTTGATCTTGACCATTGGATCATGGAAGGATGTGAGTCGTCAATCTAAGATAATGATATATCGGGGTTTCGGGAGTCAGGAGAGTGAGGTGAATAACTCAAGGAAATCCCAATACACGAAATCGTGATTTGATCTTGACCACTGGATCATGAAAGGATGTGATTCGTCGATTTGAAGTGTTTTATATCGGGGTTTTGGGGATCGGAGATGTCAAGGTTGGCTTGCAAGAAAATACCCAATACGCGAAATCCCAAAATGACTTTTGGGTTAAGCTGTGGGTTTTGCGCATTTATACACTTCAAGGAATCAACTAAGTCATGAGACCCATAACACATAAATATTTTGGTGGTAATTTAATTAATGAAATCATAAAACTTGAATCTTAGCAACATATAGATACCTTCAAAGCGAAAATCTTGGGTAGAGGATATAAAGCCTATTTTTTTTATTTATTTAAATTCAAGCTTAGAATCATGAACAAAACAAATGGAAATCCAACAAAAAACTCATAAGATAAATTTAGCTCAATAATGGCCAAGAAGCTGAGAAACATGCATGTTCATAAATTTAAGGAGGTGGCAGCTACAAAAAGGTATAATCCTTTTGTGGCGATTTTAATTATGATAAAAAATTAAGAGGATTATTAGCTGCCAACAATGGAGACATATTGGGAAAATCAGTTATCTCTGTATCATCCGAAAAGTTGTCTCAGGGCTTCAGATGAAATGAATTTTCAGAAATAGTTAACAAAAGACCAATCATTCTGATTATCACTTAGAAATAACACATTTAGCATCAGATGTGCTTTTGTTCAAAAAAATGTCATCTGGTATCTGATTTATATTTCTAGTGTAGCGATGTTTATGATTTTGACTTTGATATTGTTGATAGGTCCGTTGCTTCTACTAGACGTCCATAGCCTCGGTAGGGATGCCATTTAACCCACTCTAGTACCTCCATCCTGTCCAAGATTCATCCATTCACAATAAAGAACATTTTTCACACTTGATCAAATTAAAAGACACATCTAAGGATCTTCTTAAACATGACATTGCTTCGCTTCCAGTAGGCATGTTCAGTACCCTGGTGAAGTTGTCTTGGTATCATGCATGCATTTACCCACTACCACCAGACCTATTCAGTGTACCGATGGGTTTACAAACACTTACCACACCTTACAATGCTTTCAACCTCTAGAATTTGTTTATAATTTCCAAAACTTCCTGATATTCAAGAGGGCGGGGTGATACTGAAAATCCCAAAGCTTGAAATGAAAATTTTGATCATTTACAAATTATTTTATTGTTTTGATGACGTTCATCGTGATTTGGACACTTAGATTTCTTGTTAAGAAACCATATAAAGGACGAGAAGGTACGATTGAGTTGTTTTCTTTAAAACATGGACAGTGCTAGAAGTTGTTAAGGATGATCAAGTCTTCTTGTAATTTTAATGAGAAACAAGGGACATTGATTTAAACGGAAACTTACTTCTGCTATTCTGAGTATTAGCACTTACTGCCTAGGTGATCAGAAAATTATCAATTGTTTTTATAGAAAAAGAGTTTTGATTCCCTTCAACAAATGAAATGGTGATTCAGACATAATTATTCAGAAAACAAATAAAAATCAAGAAAAATGAAAAGAACCAAAATAAAAAACAAAAAAAGGAAATTAAAAATATTCACAAGAGGGTGGATCTAAAATCATAAAACGAAATATCTCTTGAGAGAGGCTAAAAGAAAAAGAGAAAAATCCTTATTAATATGAGTGTAGTCCTACTCTTAGCACCTTGGGTTAGGGTAGAATTGACAATTCATATTTACTTATCTCTTTACTTTTCATTTAAAATTTTCATGATGATACTACGTTTTTGAAAAGAAATGTTCAACGAAAAGAAGAGAGAAAAGTGTCAAAGTGGAATTCCATGACAACAGCCATATTATGGTTCTCTTGGTGCACCCACTTGTGTTCATAACTGCATTATTACAAACAAAAACAATGAGAAATAAAACTAAAATAAAACCTACTCTAACTAATAAACAAATCAAAATACTAAGTGAAGTCATGCTTCCAATGTAGCCATCGGAGTAACTCCAATCCTACAATGGAAACAAAATCAAATATTACTAACAAGAATGGTAGTATATCAAAAAATGACAAAAATGTATCATACTTACCTTTATCATCATCATTTAAAAACAAAGCAAGGATGACCTTACCATTCCCTTGAACATTATTTTTGTATGAATCCTCCAGCCATTCTGCAATTTTGTCATTATATGGGTCACAAAAAGATGAAAAAATGAGATTGTGAAACTTGTGAGAGTTATGGGGACCTGACATAACCATCGGCCTAGACCGAAGTGCCCCATCCTCCTGAAAAATTTCCTTTCATTCCATATTTACTCCATCTGAAGGATATAAAATGAGTGTGTCAAAGTTACCTCCTTGATCTCTAAATAAAATGAAGATAATCTTACCATTCCCTGGAAAATTTTCAAGATATGAATACTCCAACCAATCTGCAATCCTATCATAATACATCCAATTACTAACATGGGATTGTTCGAAATAATTCATATACGACCAAAATTCATGATGAGAATAAAGTATTAGACTATCAAGGAAAGAATCTTGTAAAGAGGTCGAATCAATATGGCAAGAACTTATCGTGATTATCAATCGGAAAAGAAGTGTCTCATTCTCTCGAAACTTTCCATTGAGCTTAAAAACTTCAAGATTAACTATTTGAGGCGGACTAAATGGAACAACCAACATCTTTGAATAATCAACATTGGTAATAATATTTGGTCGATTATACTTTTCAACCTCAAATAAATGATCATGGAAAAATTTAGATCCTTCTTTAAACACAAATTGAGATGAATCAATGGAATATGCAATTTGGGACTCTTTCAAATCAATTCCTGATTTAGCCACGGATAATTGATGCGAATAAAAATTATTATTTTCATGGGAAGAATTATTTTCCTCTTTATCTTCTATTCGGTAATCTCTATTAATTTGTACTTGATTATATAATGTTGAATTCTCTCCAAGGTAATATGGAACACCCAATTTCACAACATTAGGATAAAAAATATCAGGGTACAAGGAATAATATGTAGAAGAATTGAGCAGACGAAATGCATCTCTTGAAATGATAGGTATATGCGTTTCTAAATCTGGTTGTGTTCCCTCTCCTTGTATAAACTGATCAACCTCTGTTGTATTCTCTTTTAAAGAGTACAAGACAGTTTCTAAGAGACAATTTGGTTCATTGTGTAAGGAAAAATTTGAGAGCATGAAAGAGAGATGAACAATAGATCGCGGCGGTAGAAACAAAAAAAACTACCATGATAAAGGCTCCACCTTATGGATCAGAAAAATGAGAGGAGGCAACCGCAGATAAGAAGAGAATGAAGATAAAAAAAAAGTACATAAAAATAAAGATTACATTGCCAAAAAGAAGCGAAATATAGAGGAATCCAAATCCAAAGTAGAAGTCGATGCAACAACAACAATGGCGTCAACATAAGTGGAGGTGAAAGCAGAAAATAAGAAAGAAGTAGTTGATGAGATGGCGAAAAAAGTGGAAGTAATGGGAAAAAGGGCAACATATGAGGTTGCAACAAAAGCAGTTGAAGAAGCGAAGATAAAGAAGAAGGAAGACACACTAAACAAATATGATTCTCCCATGGATACTAACATCCAAAGATGTCAACAGGAATTCATCTCACTAGTTGTCACCTGCCAGTCAGTGAGTTCATATTGGAGCTCCACACACCTTACAAGCCCAACAAGATGGCAAACTTGAAGAGATTCAGATTCGACAAAGCCACCGACGTAATTGTGAAAAAATATTACGAGAAGCTTCGTGTTACCAGAGGCAACCCATTATCATTCATCACAGAGACTCTGGTAATGAAAGACATCAACAAATACCCTCTTTCTATAAAATCCTTCGGCACAAATTTCACCATGGAAACAAAACGAATCCTCAAGAATTTTCTCAGTCAAAATGAATAAAAGGGTTCTAGGATCAAAGAGTCGGAGGAACAACTCAGGCATATAGAGAAACACCAAACAATCCCCAGATAATTCAAGGCATGTGTCAAGAAGGTTGGGGGAGAGAACAATGAGACGACTATGGTTATGTACACCCACCTTCAAGTATTCCAATAGTTGGTAGCCCAAATAATAGATCAACATTATTGCGTGCAAGCCAATAATGTCCAATTCTTCGCCATCCGAGAAGGATTAAATGATATGCAACGATGGATCACCAAGAACCCAAATTCTCCAGTCAAGTTGCCTCACATTCTGAAAGGGGAGAGAAGGATCGACTATGCTACCATGGATTGATGCCAACAAGTTGTGGAGAGGGATGGAAAGAAAACAAAGAGCTCATTAGCAATTTATGCATAGCTACACAAAGTCCCACACGTCTTGAAACACAAGGGGCATCTTCCTCCCATCGAAGAGCTCAGAAAGACCAAGAAGGAAGAGCAGCTCTTCAAGGAGATTCTATAGAACATGAACAAAAGGCAAGAGGTAGCCACTAAGGTGACAATATAATTAATGGAGGAGCATCTCATTCTACCGACCAAGACCCAAACAATGATCCAAGCTTTCATGGTCAATCTAACACGGGACATGAAAACGCTTTCGAACAACTCAACTTCTCATGGAGCTACTTTGGACAAACTCTTGTATCATAGAGTTATATCAATTGAAGTCCAATATGTAGTTTGGGCAACCTATGTGAGGGAAAAATATAAGTGAATAAGACAAAGTAGAAAATTTGATTTTTCCCACAACCACCTTCTATTTTTTCTTTTTTCCAACCGACATCAACTTCGTCCTATTCTAACACATGTCAAAAACACTTGAGAAGGGGACACTTACGAGACCTGTAATTGCTTCTTGTAGAATCCAAGAAGACATTATTAGTAGTTACATAAACTACTATAAGTAGAGGAAGAAGCCCATTTTGTAGGTGCTCTTCAAGCATTGTATATTCTAAAACTAATTTGAGAATTAATATTGAGAATCCCTCAAGGCCATTTTGTTGGAGAGAAGAACTATTGTAGATAGTTGTTTGCTATAAATTGTTTTCAACAAACTATATGTTGTTCACATGTGTTGTAAGAATGTCATTTTGTTTACAGATTGTTCTTATGCAAATTCAAATCTCCATTGCAACTTTGTTTATTCTTTCTTTTCTTCTTTGTCCTGAGATGGTGAATTTTTTATGTATGTGATTTCATGACTCAGACTAATTTGGTTATGTCATTTATATAAATGTGTTGTATAACCTTGTTGATTATTAACAACTACCTAAAATAAGTTATTTGTAGGGATTAGTTGCCCATTTGGTTACTGTAGTTGCTCCTAGCTAGGATAACATAGATTAGATTTTATTTTTGCATTTAGTTAAATTGCATTTGCATTCACAACCATCCAATCACCCCTCAAACCCGGTAATGGAAGTCAGGCCAAAATCCAGATGGGTCTCCTAAACCAAATGGTGCATAGTCTAATTGGGACCTTGCACCGGGGAGTACCCCTTACTACTGAAGGGAAATTATGCCTCCTCAACACATACACAACTAAGAGATTAAGTGAATCAGATAACCAATCATTGCATTGAATGAATTTGGTTAGTTCCAATAGATTTTGATCAATTCAACTATTAAAAACATTTAAACTCACAAATAAATATCACAACAGTTCATGTTGTCTTCAAAATATCCATCATAATTCTCATTTACATAATTATTTTGTAAAGGAGGTCTTATTTGTTGCTCTCGCTGATATCCTTGATTTCCTTGATTTACCTGATTCCTTTGATTTCCCTGATTTATTTGTTTGATTTGTGGGATTGCTGGTCTTCTTTGATTTCTGGGAGGACCATCAGCTTGTTCTATGGTGTTAGTATTTTTATCTAAGGCCATTCTCTCCATCATTTTCTCCATGGTTTTCATCATAATTTCAAACCTTTCTTCTAATGTTTGTGAGGTCAATGGCGGTTCCTTATATTGAGATTTGTTCATGTCCTGGTCAGAGTTAGATTTGATATTTCCTAAAGCCATTAGATTTACCTCAAATTCTATGCCATCGGTCATCATATCATCTAATGAAGCAGATATTCATTCCCTTAATAACAAAGAAAACTCACTTTTAAAAGAATCAGCATATCTGAGTTGAGCAGCTTTAGCGGGGGGTTTTACCTCAGTAGGAATCAGATTATAGACCTTTACAAATCTGGCTGAAAACTCCTGCACTATTTCGTTAGGTGACCTCCTCATGTTTTTATACTACATCAACAACTGAAGGGGGTTTTTCTTGTCACCCCATTTTGCAAGAAAACGGGTTTTAAAGGCCTCAAAGTTTATGATACTAGCTGTTGGAAGGGCTCTGAACCACTTCCTCACTTCTCCTGCAAGACTTTGTGCAAAAGACCTCATTTTTGCATATTCAAAATCTACTTCTTTCAAGTCTATAAAATCATTGAACCAGTATAGATGTTTCTGGGCTGACACACAACCTTCAACATCATACAGTTTGATCCTTATATTATACTCCCAAGGTAAATCATGTAACTGAGCAAGAAGTACAAGAGGATAAAATATAGTTGTTGTGAGGGGTTGGAGTGGTTGTTGGTTCTAAGTATGATTCACTATAGGCCTTGTAGATACTACTAAAATTGAATCTTGGAATCTTTTTTTTTCAAAGATAACCTTGTTCAAACAAGATTCAGATTTAGTTTTGAACAAAGTTTTCTCACATTTTACATCAAACTCAAGATCTTCAATGCTTGTTACTTCATCTTTGGGCTAGTATATATATCTGTCTAAACAAAAAATTAGGCTTATTTGCCTTTATTTTCTTTTGCGTACAAGCTTTTCAGGATCAGACACATAGATTGCAGCTTCTGGGTCTGGGTTTCTCCTGGTGTGAATTCTCTAGGGAGATAGGATTTCTAGCTCAAACTGCTTGGTACAACTGGTCTCTTGGTAATGGAGTCGCTAGGGAAAAAATAATCTCAACCAATAAGGAATTTGATTCGCTTTCACCCTTAAGAATAAAAAATGAAGCTTTAAGTCGTTCTTTTCCCAGAGAATATTTCACTTTCGATCCCCAACAGCGGCGCTAGAATGTTAGCACTCTATAAATTTTGTTTGGTTGATAGACAAACGACAGAGGTAACTGTTTTAACCATATTTAGAGCTAGGCACTAGCCTGCTAAGCTTAGATAGGTCTCTCTCGTGTCACTTGATATTTCTTTGGTAATCAATGCATAGTTTTAGTTTGTTTTGGGTTTTTTTTATAAAGTTGCTTGCAAAGAAGGGGAAGGACACTTAGAGCTATGGATCTGAAATTATGAAAGTGAATAAAAAAAATGACTGGCCAGTAGAACTCTCTAGGGGATAAAGGCTAAATGAGGCAATGAATCTGAGTTGTAAATTTGTATTTAAGAAAAGTGTAAGAAGAAGGAGAAAACAAGTAACTGCATAAGAGAATTACTGAAATGAATTATGAATTAGTTAGGAAGAAAATTACATAGTTTAAATCACTTAAGTCAAGAGAATCACAAGATGAATTATGAGCTTTTAACTCTCCAATTTAAACAAAAGAAAATGCAAATGGATTTAAAGAACACAGGAAATACATATAATGAGAGGAGACAAAACTCATATCACCACCATTAGAATCTTTTCATAGAGACTTCAAAATATTTTGCATATGTATTCAATTCAGATCCAGAAAATTACAATTGAGTTTAGAACAACTAAGGAGTTGCCCTTGCACTTTTGCCAACATTAATACATTCAGAACTATTATCATTTATACAATTTGAGTTTCTTTCAATTAGAAACTGATTACAATAGTTGAACTAAAATGTTTCAGCTTCTTAAAACTGACTACAATAATTACATTTGATAGTTTCGGTAAAGGAACCGATTACAATGATTGATCATTCAAAACATTTCATGAACCATAGGCCGGTTCTTCTGGATATTCAACTTATGTCTTCATCATCTGTCCTACTTTGATCTTCTATCGAACCTGCCAATTTGGTGATACTTGGAGGCTATTTGTTGATTCCTGGAAAACTGAATTTGGCTTTCCTAGCCACACTATATCCTTCCACTACAAGTTAGAAGGGATATCGTAGTCCATAATTTCCTTGATCAGGATCTACAGGTCAATGAAAGAGGTATAAGTCATGGTTGGAAGCCTTATCTTTATTGTCTTGAACTGATTTAAGATCTCAAAATATGTGGACAAATACTCCACCAGATTTGTTCCTTTCAAGTTTTCTTCCAGGCTTTCAAACTTGGAGTGATCCATCCTACAATGGGCAAGGTGAGAGTAGTATTCCTCCTGATCATATAATTTTCGCTTGCCATCCCAAAATGGTGGAAAGCCTTTGATGAACAACTCTTCAAATAGATCCTTGAATTCCTGTATAATCTACTCCATCTGTATGGATTTAGTTTGAACTGACTTAAGCTAGTTATGCTTGGAAATGACCCTCCTAGCACAAATGATCAACGTAGTCCTGTCTTTGACCCCAATGGTATAAATTTTAGAGGTGGGGATGGAATTTAGCAGATTTATAGCATTCTGGACCCACTCTGAGGGATTTTTTTGCCAGTGTCTCATTCACAACAGTGCACCTTCTTCTAGTTGTGATGGCCATGCTATCTTTGTCATTTATGAAATTTAAGTACACCTTGAACTTGGCAGCTTCAGCAGCAATGGAGTCCCAGATGACATGTTTGTCTCCTTGCAAAATTCCTTTGCCTTTCAACCTTGTCTTCAAATTGTCTATTGTTTCCTACAAAGCTTGATTTTCTTTCTGGAACTAGTCCATCTTCTCATCCTTTATTTTCATTTCTTGCTGCAACATTTCAATATCTCCCTTAAGGATTTTGATTTCTCCTACCTTCATGATAACTTGTGACATAGCCTGGACAAGTCCTTTAGTGTTTCACCCAGTTTTTGTGGTGCAAGGTACATCTACAACCATGTTTTATACTTATGCTTATCCTTGTGACCAATTCACCTTTTCTTTCTCCAACTACAATACATTGTCCTTGTAATTCAATGCTTCCTGTCGAAATGCCTCTTTCTCTTGTTCTAGAGAAACCAACTCTATTTTTTGTGGATTCTCTGTGGTAGACATATTAGTTTTTTCTTCATGATTTGAATCATCTTGTCTTTCTCTTCTAAGGAAACTTTCACTCCCTAAGGGCCTTGAGATTCTAATCTCTTGAATTGATTCTTCCAAGCTCTACTGGATGCTTTCTCTTGTATCAATTGTCCCTCCAACTTAAGTGCATGAGTTGTCATCCTTGAAATATTCAAGCTCATACCCAAGTGGTCTAAATAAAGCATGTCACTAGTGTTTCTGTGGAATTTCACCCTGTCTGGGGCACTGATGTTTTCATAATGCAACTTAACCTGAGACACTTTATCCTCATCTGCAATTATTATGTTGAGTGTCTTCTTGTTTATATCCCTAACTGTGAGCATAGAAGACTTGTGATGAGAAATCTCTTCTACCTCAAGTATCAAATCTCTTATTTCACTCATGGCCAAGCTTCCTTTCACAACATATTGCCTTGCAAAATCTTCTTTAGATTGATAGACTGCTCCAGGTGCTTTATCAAAAATGTGTTTTTTTCTCTTGAAAGATCTTGAGCTGCTTTCACTTTGGGGCATACTTATTTTACCATATTCTTCCTTATTGGTTCCACTCTCCACCACATCCATACTTACTTTCTCTTTAGGATCTTCTTCCTCCAAATCTACTATCTGTGGGGATTTTGTAATCTTTATTTTCTTGGGATCAGTCTCCTGACTACTGGTGCCTAGGGCCTTTGAACAACTTCTCTTGGTGTAGACACTCACTTTGGGAACTTGGAGTATCAGCTTCTGAAGAGTCTGTTGTGAGGTTATCCCTTCTTGTTTTGTTTGAGAAAGCTGCAATATGGCTTCCATATCAACACGGGTTTCTAAATTTTCCAATTTGTCAAAACCTTGAACATACTCATGTTCATAAGGGGAATGTTTATTCATCAATATTATTTTAGATATGACATGATGTGGATCACATATTCTCCCTTGTAGCTCTGCAAATCCAAACTCCTTGAGTTTGGCCTAGATCTAAGATAAGTAGGATCTAGTCTTTACAACAAAGGGTGCTATGATGAAAGGAAATTTTAGGTTGGCTTCTTTGTGCAGTTTCAGGAAATGTTCTATCTCTAAGATGATTATTTGCCTAATGAACTCCAGGGCAAAGACTCTGGGTGTTAGAAAAAAAAAGGAAGAAGGTAAGGGGCCTTTTGACAACCATATACCCAAATTACTGTAGAATGCATGAACAACACCCAATATCCCACTCTGTTTTCTAGATTTGTCTACAAATAAATTTTCATGTCCTCGAGGACTCTTGGCAAGATGGTGTTGAAGATCAGGTTGTAAACTATGGACATGATATTATTTATGAAAATGAGCATCATGATTATTTTATATTCAGTTGAGATGAATGTTGCTTCAGGGAACTCTATCTTGTTTTTCTCTAGGAACATCTTCAACAAGTATGTGTAATACTTGAAGTGCCTTAGTGATTGGAAATTCACTAGTTGTTTGTGTACATTATCAACTATGGATTTATCAAAGCTGATACTGATTGACTAACTGGATTCTAACTGGAAAAAAGTTAATAGAAAACCTAACATGACCTCAACTACATATTTGTCATTATTTAAACCTAAAATCTGACTGAGTATGGAATAGGCCCACAAGATTTCAATAACCATGACATTTACATTCATTGGCAAGGACAAACTCTCAGAATAATACTCGGGTTTGACAATTGTCTACAAAAGTAGGCTTTTGACCTCGAGGGGACATTCTTTGTAAATCTTAACTATCTTTTATTCCTCGAAGGTTTTAGAGCTATATAAGGGAACTCTAGTATGACGAGGGCATATCGAATGGATGGGCTATCTACTCTACACAGGACCTTTGACCCTAATTTATTTAAGATGACCTTTTCTTCCTGTAAGTATTGCTCTGTGCACCAACCTATGAATTCTGGGAAAGGGAATGCGACCTTGACTGAATAAGCGATTATGGAGGCTTGGAACACTTTGAGAAAGGGTATCTGTCTCCCTACATTATCTGACAAATTGTCTCTGGACACGAATACGGGTGAGACGGTTATTTCAGTGTCAAACACATCAGAATCTCTATCAATTAGGGATTCTTCGTTTGGTAAGGGATCTTTCTTTGTTACAAATACAATGACAAAATCCATGGCGGTGATGAAAAATACCTTCGAATGAGAGGAAGACATGTGAGTTTGGTGCACTATTGAGCTTTTGTTAGAAGGTACCGATCACACCAACTTTCAATGTTCCAACGATTTGAAAAAACATAGAATAGTGACAAGGGCCCACTCCTTTATCTACACCCAATTTCGGGGATGAGGCAAAGTGGTTTTGTATAGACTTATTTTCACCCCAAAATGAATCCGGTGGCACCACGTGGTCTGGAGTTGAAACCATGGTATTCTTTTCATTCTGCTTTCAAGAATTAACCTTCGCACTAGTTCTCAACCCAAAATGATCCCTGGCCATTGATCTACAGTGCTTGCGATATGTGGCCCACAAGGTCCTATCAACTCCACACTTCCACTAGGATTAGCCTCCTTCTGCTAGATATGGTCCCGTCCTCCAATTTATCATGCCTCTACAACAATTTAGCCTCTCGCCAAGTCCCGAAACTTGGATTCCATCAAAAAATTGTTATATTGATAACATGGGCTCCAACTAGGGATGTTATCCTCTCTGCAAGGTAGAAAATAATGGTAGACCGAGTGCCTACCCATTGGGCTATAATTTATTCCTGCAATCTAAATCTACTAACCTTTATTCAAAAATTCAAAACCTACCCAGAATGACTTAGGGCCTTCACCTCGGGCTTCAGTTATGTTTCTTTTATTTCAATTTCTTCATGAAAAAATGAAAAACGATTATTTACAATGAATGGAAGAGTTGATGATTTTTTTAAATGATATAATGTTTGAGGAACCTTCCATTCACAGACCCTCCTCCAATGATGTCTCCATTACTTTCCTGTATCATATAGCCATTGTTTCCATGGTATGCTGCAATTTTGAAAGGTCCCAGCCATAGATGGTCAAATTTCCCATGCTTTCCCTTATCTTCATTTCTGGCATCCCATCTCAATACCAAGTCTCTTGGTTTGAAGTTATCTTCCTTGGTATGCCATTCAAAATATTTTTTGATCTTGTCTTGGTGTAGTTGAGAATTGTTGAAGGCCTTTTCTCTTGTTTGTTGTACACTGATTAGTTCATCTTTTATTCTTTGAGTGGCATTTGTCTCAGCATCCTGTTCCTATAACAACTTCATCACTAGAAAACCCAATGTAGTAGGAAAAATAGTATTCTTTCCATAAAAAATAAGAAAAGGTGAAGTAGCAGTAGATCTTTTTGGAGTGATTTTGTCAGCCCATAGTGCATGGATGAGATTTTTGTGCCAACCATTTTTATTATCTTGTAGAAAAAAATTTATAATTATGGTCAAGCTCTTGTTTGATGACTCATCCAACCCATTTCCTTGAGGGTAATAAGAAGTGGAGTGGCCAAGAGTTATTTCATAATCACTGCAAAATTTCTCCATATTTTTGGATTTAAATGCTCCTGCATTGTCTGTGATGATTTTTAATGGACATATGAACCTGGACAAAATATTTTCTTCCAAAAAATGGATGATAACAACATTTGTTGTTTGACTGGTGGGAACTGCCTCAATCCACTTAGTGAAATAATCTGTTGCTATCAGAATCCACTTATGCTGAGATGAGGAGTATGGATGTATTTATCCTATAAAATTAAGGCCCCACTATCTAAAAGTTGCTTCAACAGAGATGGGTTTCAAAGGCAGAGGCTATTGTTGGATTACTGA
>SNQJ01S0037361.1:66177-98917 GCA_010110895.2 Picea sitchensis
GTATTCTTGTTCCCAATTTTGATTGTGCCTTTTCCAATGATTTTGCTTGAATCATCATTTCTGAAGGAGATTGATCCATCTCTTTCCTTTCATAATGTAAGAAACCTATCTCTATCACCTGTCATGTGTTTTGAACACCCATTGTCAACATACCAAACATGTTTCTTATTCTTAGCTTGTAGAGTGAGTGTGCATTCTCCATTGCTATACTGATCATGCTTTCTTATCCATGTCCTTTTCTGAGGTTGATTTATGTGATTGTTGTTACTATATTGCGGTTCTTTAGAAGGTATTATCATTCTGCAATCTTTGTCCATGTGTCCAAAATTTGATACATTTGTAACATTCCACTTCAGTGCTCAAAGATTCAAACATGTTGTAACTTATTCTCTATGTTTCACTAGGCCTTCTTAGATAACCCCTTTGTGTATGACTTTCAAAGTTGTTTGTGCTCCATTTGTTAGCTCTGCAATTCACATCTTTATGTCCAAAATTATTACATGCATAACATAAACCAAAAAAGATAGTTTGATATCTGGGAGTTGAAGATCTTCTGAAAGGAGGTGATCTTATAAATTATTCTTCTTCTCGAGGCCTATCTGTCGGTTGTTGATTCTGAAATTTGAATCTTCTTGGTGGAGGAGTGTCCCTGTAATCTTCCTTATAGATCTTCCTATCCCCCTTGATTGTTTATGCATAGATTTTTGGATATGTTTCTTTCTCTGGTGTTTTGGAGCTTGATCCTTTTCCTATCTGATTGTATCCAAATCTAGAATTGTCAAGATGAGATTTTTGACTATTTATAATGTCATCCAAAAATTTTGAGTTGTTCTACATATTTTTCTTTTGAAGATCCTTTCTTAATGTGACAATTTCTTCTTCCAAATTTCCAATGATCTTGTCTTTTTCTTCTAGCTGTTCTTTGAGTGATTCTTCAATTATTTTATCTTATTCTATTTGAACCTTCAAATTTGTGATCATTTGTTCTAGTTCTTGAATGTCTTCTTTCTTCTCTAGTTATGCTTGTAGTTTCTTGTTTTTATTCTTTTCTCTTCTGATAACTTCTATGGCACACATTAATTCCTCTCGGTAGTCAACTTCTGCCTCTTCAATTTCTTCTTCGACTTATTCATATTCTTCTACTACCATGAATGAACTCTTTCTATCTCACTGTCACTGACTTCATCTTTGTATAATGATGAGATGTTTTCTTTGGTGCATAATCTTTTCTTGAAAACTTTCTTAGTGGTTCTTTTGCCTTTATATGTTTGTTTTCCTTTTGAGTAACTTTCATCATTTATCTTTTTCTTATAAGGAAATTTGTTAGCAAAATGACCAATACCATCACAATTAAAACAAATTAAAGGAAGCTTACATCTATACCTACCATCGGTTCCCCTGTTTAGTCTTTTGACAAAATTGGCCACTTCTTCATCATCTTCCGAGACGTCATTGTTGTTGTTATGTTCTTCTTTTTTCCTTCCCTTTTGCTTCGACTTTTTGTATGCTTTGAAGGATGCTTCTTTTATATCTACATTTTCCTATTCAGTTCTCATTCCAAATGTTGTGAAGACTCCATGTAATTCATCCATGCTTATTGAGTTTAGATCTGATATTTCTTCCAGTACTTTTTGAATAATTAGGAAGAGATATTAGTACTTTTTGAATAATTACAGATTATTTGATTTCTTCTCCCAATCCTATGATTGCATTTACTATTTCATCAACTCGTAAAAAGTAAGATGCAATATTATTATATTCCTTCATCTTAATTTGTTCGAACTTACCTCTGTAAGTTTGAAGCTTTGTTGCTTTGACTTTTGAATCTCCTTCATAAATATTTTGAAGTTTGTCCCAAATCTCTTTAGTGAATTTACAATGTGCAACTTTGGTGAATACCCTTTCACTAAGACCATTTAGAAGTGCATTTTTTTCTTTGGAATTAGTCTGACCAAGTTTCACTGCTTTGTCATTTGTTGGCGGAATTGTTGGTGTTGTGTATCCATCTATAATTGATTGCCAAATTTCAAATCCATGTGTCTATATATATGTTTTCATCCTTATGCTCCAAAATGCATACTTATGTCCATTGAATTGTGGTATTCTATTTTTATACAACTTGTTTCTCTCCATGATCTACCTTTCAGTGGTTAAACTGAGTTCTGAAGGAACCTGCTCTGATACCAATTGTTGGATTACTAAGAGGGGGGTTGAATCAGTAATAGAGAAATTTAATCCATTTTAACCATATAATCCAAGTGTTATATCAATGTAGAATTATCATCCAATAACTGCAGAGTAAATAAGCAATGAACAAATGAACAATCATACACTTACACAGTACACCAGTGTTTTATGTGGAAACCCGAAGCGGGAGAAAACCACAGAATGATTTTTCTTATATGTCTTGAATAATTACATTCATTGGAAATACCAAATTCCTTTGTTTTCCAGCTGCAACTGGAAGGAGGCTCCAATCCCCTTCTTTCTCAAGCTATAACCTGAAGGAAGCTCCAACTCCCCTATTCTCTAGCTACAACCAAAAGGAGGATACAACCCCCTATGTTCTCCGAATACAACCGGAAGGTGGCTACAACCACCTATCCTTTCCCCATCCAACTGCCCTGAATTAGAAGTAGAATGACGGAACCACTGTCACACCATCACTATGATATATACTGATGTAAACCTGTACCAATAAACTTGAACCATGAATCAACCATGCATCAACCTATACCTCAACCTATAATCAACCTATACCATAAACAAGTGCGTCAACCATGCACCAACTTGTACCAAACAACCTGTAATCAACCTGTACCATACAAAAGTGCATCCAACCATGTACAAAGTATGTACCAATCATGTGTAAACTACTCCTCAACTATGACTCATCAATATTTACCAACATCATCAACAATACACCCCATGTATGTGCCAACGCATCAACTACGTGTCTCAACCATGAGCCCAACATGTACCTCAACCAAAATCCCTCATCAATTTAATCATTCAAATATAATTTTTAACTATGTAATAGACTTGGTGTATATGATCACATACCTGTGAACCTTCCTTAACTTTAACAACAAGAGACTACCATTTTCATCAAATTTTTCTTTAGTCTCACATGACTAGTTTTGGATTAGTCAACAAAACTAACTTGAAATAATAATAACTATGTACCTGTAATGGATAAAGATATGAAAATGATACACAATGTTCTTCAGTTTTTTTTATGAAATTCCTCTAGGTGTCACTACTTGGAACCTCTCAGAAAATGATTTTTAGAAAAAATGGCATACCTTTTTGAATTCAAGATTATTCTAGAGAGAAACCTTGTAGAGTGTGCCCCGCGTGAAGTATTTGTTGAATGGATATGAACCTGTTACACATAATACTAAATACCATACTCTAACCAACACATTTTATATTACTAAATTTGGATCTGTTATGAAGAACTTATGATGTTTTTACCTGAAACACATGTTTTAGACTAGTTTCAGGACTAGCCACAAACCCTATTTTCCACAGAGTGTAACTCCAAAAATACAACGACCCACAATCTAAATTGTTTACCAAATATACTTTGATATGTTTACTAAATGTCCTATCAATATCACGGTCTGAATCATTCTAGAAAAAAAATTATTGCGAAAATGGTGAGATGACCTGTAAATAACATACCTTAGAAAGAATCATCAAAATAATTTATCCTCCCTTGAATTTCAGCCTTATTTTATTCACCTTCCCTCAGAAATTCAGCTTAGATGTCCTTTGGTTACCTCAGTCACCTATAGATATTCAATATGCTCAAGTGTGATATAAAATGAGAGAGCCTTGCCTCTTATTTATACTCTCCATGTTCTAGGTTACTTAACCCATTTCTAGGACACTTAACCTATTTATAAGTCACTTAATCAATTTTTAGGTCACTTAACCTATTTTCCTCATTTTTAAGGTTAACCACTTTCCATAATTATAAATTTCTCTATTAGTTTATCATTTAAATATTCCTCCTTAACTTTGTCACCTCACTTTATCATTTAAATAAGCTTCTTTGATTTTGTCACTTCACTTTATTATTTAAATAATCCTTCTTGACTTTGTCACTTTACTTTATCATTTAAATAATAATTTCCTCTTTGCAATATCTTTGAATTCTTTGAACTTTTGTGGCCTCAATCCAACATATGAGGTTCCTCCAACTTCGTAAGGCCATAACTCTCAAACCATGAGGAGTTATGTGATGTTCCACATACCACCAGAAATGGTATGACATGTACTATCCATATAGAATAGTATTACCTTCAAATATATTAAAAATCATACCATTATACATGAAACAACCTTTGGTCCATTACCCAAACCTTTGTGCTACCGGAATTCACTACCAGACTTTCTTCAAGGGTTGACATCAATGACAACCAACCTTAATCAACAATTGTAATTTTCTTTTCCCATCAAAAATTTGACATTCATGACATCTTAAGACATCTTTATAGACATCAAAAAAAATGCTAGGCCAATAGAACCCAGCCCTCAAAATCTTGTGCATAGTGTTTTTCCAATAATGGTGGCCTCCACAGTCACCTTTATTGAACTCTATGATGGTATTCTCTGCTTCTTCTTCCAACAAACAGCTCAACAAAATTCCCCCTGGATCCTTCCAATATAGAGATTGATTTACTATACAAAACTGTGTTTCTTTCATCTTTAAGAATCTGGACTTTGGTTTACTTAATTCAGGAGGAGCCTGCAAATTTATCAACAAATAAATGATATATGCATACCATGGGGAGTCAAGGAGATTTTGGGATATCTGAGGGGCTCTCTTCCTTTGCAACTGTTGACAAATCAACCATGAAATTTATTCCTAAGATTTCACAATTGGTTTGTGCCATCAGCTTTGAAAGCCCCTATCCCTTGATCAACTTTGTAGGTTTGATCTCAAGGTCATATTCTAGCAACCCAACTATCCATTTACCTCTTTTTCCTTCAGGATCAGGTTGGGTTAAGATTTATTTCACATAACTGCTAGGCACATAAGCAATAGTATGGGAATGTAAGATGTAAACTATGAATTCTTTCAAGGCCTTCACTAGTGTATATGCTTGCTTCTCCATGATATCATACATCAAGGGGGAATCCCTCAATTTCTTTTTGTAATAATATATGGGATTCTCAAAAAAAAATTCATCATTCTGTAACAAAAAACCAACAATTGTGTGCTCTAAGGAAAAAGAGAACAATATGAATTCCTTTTCAAAAATGGATTGGCCATTACTGGAGCCTTAGTCAATGCCACATTAATGTCTTCAAAATATTTTTTGGATTCAGGGGTCCACTTTATTTCATTTCCTTTCTTGAGCATGTTAGTAATATACTTTATGATTTCAACTAAGTTAGGGATAAACCTTCTAAAAAAATTCACATTTCCCAGGAAAGAATGCACCTCTTTTTTACTTTTGGGTATGCCAATTTTTAAGATTCCCCCAACTCTGTTGGGATCTACCTTTATCCCCTCTTTTGAGATAATGTGGCCCAACAACTTTCCCTCTTCCATGAAAAAATTTGATTTCTTGGGGTTCAACGAGATATCGAACTTTCTACACTTTTGAAATGCCCTTCTTAGATGCTTGAGGTGTTCTAGATCCAAAACATGATACACAGTGACATCATCTAGGTATATAACAATGAATTTGTCTTTTTCATCAGTAAAATCTATGTCCATATCTCTTTGAAATGTTTCTCCTGCATTCATGAGCCCAAAAGGCATCTTGGAATACATGAATGTACCCCATGGTGTTGTGAATGTCATCTTTTCCTGATCATCAGGGCGCACCATAATCTAATTATATCCAGAGAAACCATCCAACATTGACATTTTTTGAGAACCTACCACTTTATGTAAAATGTGATCCATCTTAGGCAGTGGGTAGTTGTCCTTTATAGACTCCATGTTCAGGTTTCTGAAATCGACACACAACTTGATTTCTCCACTCTTTTTTCTGACTGGCACTAGATTTTCCACCCATTTAGAAAACCTTAGGGATACCATGATCTTGGATTCAAATAAATTCTTTACCTCTTTCTCAATCAAGGGTAGCAACAAAGAGTTTATCCTTCTTAATTTCTATTTGAAATGTTTGTGATCTTCTTTTATTGGGATCACATGTTGAATTATACTGGTGTCATAAACTTTCATATCTTCACAGCTCCAGGTAAAACCATCAGGGAACTATTTCATTAATTTGATATATCTCTCCTTGACTTCAAGGCTGAGTGTTCTAGACAACTTAATGATCTTGGGATCTTCCTGAGTCCCAATATTGCAATATTCCACATCCACTTTATTTACTATAATTTTTAGACTCCTGGCCACATCATTATTATCAAAGAGTTTCTCCAATGGGACCAGACCCTTGGGGATGATGTTACTTTTAAGTTGAACTATATCTCTACCTGCAATCTGATTATGGAAGTATCCACCCTTTGTGAAAGTAGTTGCATCCACCTCTTCATCATAGTATTCTTCATCAATGTTCAAATTTTTGAATCCATTTTCCAGTTTGAGGAAACTTTCTATTTGCTTATCATATTAAAAAACCAACCAATACTTAATATTATCTAGTACTGCTAGCCTATCCTTGACCTCGATCTCATATTTTATGTTAGGTAAAGTTGGAATTTTGAAGACTGAAGCTAAAGTAGCCAAGGAATCAACAATCTGATTCTGCCCTCTTGGAATCACTAAAAGATTATACTCTGCAAATTTCTCAAGAAGATCTAGCACTATGTTTCTATATGCCCTCATTATGGGATGTTTTTCTTGGTATATACCTTTTATCTGATTGATAATTAGCTCATAATATCCATGCACAACTATTCTTTTGGAACCTAGTTCCTTCAAAACCTCCAATCCCAATACTTTTGCTTCATATTCTGCCATGTTATTTGTGCAATCAAAGGCAAGTTTGTAAGAACACAATTTTGAATTTACTATGCGGTAATTGATCCATACACAAGCCCCTGCCCCCTCTCTATTGGAAGCTCCATCGAAACTCATATTCCACATCTAATCTTATGCATTGTCCTACTTCTCTGAAAAAATATCAATATGTTGGTCAGATCTATCTTTGTAAGCCATATCAATTTCTGGCCCTTTTTCTTCAAAACATAGATCATTGAAGAAAATGGAAGACCCCAACTCGGCTTCCATGGAGTAGATGGGATGATTACTCGACTGTGACTTGTTGTTGACCATTTATTTGAGAAAAACCTCTCTGTACAACCTTTTTTCTTCACCAAAGATAGGGATGGTGGTGTATGTCATGTCCGTCTGAAGAGTTTTATTTAATTTTGCAGCCCATGACTTAGATAACAACATGCCAAATGTGGGAGGAATATCAGTAACCACTACATCCATGACCATATTCTTCACTGGAATTTTAGCTAAAGACACCACCAGATCTCTGATCAGATCTAGGCACTTCACCTTTCTTGAATCAAAAGAAAACAGGTCTTTGTAAGTCCTTGTGATATCGAGGCCCAATTGGTCCATGAACACCTTGGGCATCAGGTTATGGGATGCTCCTAAATCCAACATGTCATTGTGTAGAGTCATATCATGGATTTTCAAACTGACATAGAAAGGGGGGACTCCTTCAACATCACAATTCTCCTCTACACGTGGGCCAAATAAGATGGTTGGGTGATCATCTTATATGTTCAAAGTATCAGAAGTTTGTTCCATATTAAGCATCTTGATGATCTGATTTCTATATTCATTGTTCTTAATCAATTCATTGAATGGTATAAAAAATTTAATCTTGGCCATCTCACTTTCAAAATTAAAGGAGGATGAGGTTTTCTCTACCTCTTTGGTGATTGGCTCCTTTCTCGTTTCAGGTATTTTTTTCTAGGTTCTTCCTTTTGCTTTCCTTTGTCCACAACATCTTTTGCAGCAGAATCTTTTTTGGGCTGGCTTGAAGAGGGTATGTTACTCTGAGCTTCTTTGGTGGGGTTTCCTTTTAGAGGATTTCACTTTGGGGGTTTTGTAGGTACGTTATAATTTTGAAGATTATATTGTCATTGGAATTGCATGATGGAATTGCATGATGGAATTATGCAATCCTATTTGGTAATCTTCCCTTTATATTGATAACCTTTCCTCCTCATCTTGCATGAAGATCTCATTTGCATCCATGAAATGGTCTTGTTCTTATTTAGTCAAAAACAACTTTGTTTCTTTATCATCACAACAGTTCATGTTGTCTTCAAAATATCCATCATAATTCTATTCACATAATTATTTTTAAAAGAAGGCCTTATTTTTTGGTCCCCCTGATTTCCTTGATTTCCTTGATTTACCCGATTCCCTTGATTTCCCTGATTTCTTTGTCTGATTTGTGGGATTGTTTGTATTCTCTGATTTCTTGGAGGACCATCATCATGTTCTCTAGCGTTAGTCTTATTATCTAAGGACATTCTCTCCATCAGTTTCTCCATGGTTTTCACCATCATTTCAAACCTTTCTTCTGATGTTTGTCAGATAGAAGATTGTGCCTTATCTTGAGCTTTGTTCATGTCCCGGTTAGAGTTAGATTTGATCTTTCCTCAAGCCATTAGATTTAACTCAACTTATATGGCATCAATCATCATATCATCTAATGAAGCAGATATTTGTTCCCTTAATAACAAAGAAAAATCACTTTCAAAAGAATCGACATATCTGATTTGAGAAGCTTTAGTGGGGGGTTTTACCTTAGTAGGAATCATATTATAGACCTTTACAAATCTGGTTGAAAACCCCTACATTGTTTCTTTAGGTGACCTCTGCATGTTGTTATACTGAGTCAACAACTAAAGGGGGTTTTTCTTGCCGCCCCATTTTGCAAGAAAATTGGTTTCAAAGGCCTCAAAATTTATGATACTAGTTGTTGGAAGGGATCTGAACCACTTCCTCACTTCTCCCACAAGACTTTGTGCAAACAACCTCATTTTTGCATCTTCAAAATCTACTTCTTCAAAGTCTATAAAACCATTGAACCAGTCTATATGTTTCGGGGCCGACACACTACCTTCATCATCATACAGTATGATCCTTAGATTATACTCCCGAGGTAAATCATGTAACTAAGCAGGAAGTACAACAAGAGAAAATCTAGTTGCCATGAGTGGGTGGAGTGGTTGTTGGTTCTGAGTATGAATCATTATAGGCCTTGCAGATGCAACTAAAATCAAATCTTGGAATCTCTTTTCGTCAAAGATGACCTTGTTCAAGAAAGATTTAGATTTAGTTTTGAACAGAATTTGCTCAAATTTTACATCAAACTCAAGATATTCAATGCTTGTTACTCCATATTTGGGCAAGGATAGATATCTATCTAAACGCAAAAATGGTATTATTTTCCTTTCTTTTCTTTTGTGTATAATTTTTTCAGGATCATACATTGGGATTGTAGCTTATGGGTCTGGGTTTCTCCTGGTGTGAATTCTCTTAGGAGACAAGATTTCTACCTCAAACTGCTTGGTACAACTGATCTCTTGGTAATGGAGTTACCAGGGAAAAAAAAATCTTAGCTAATAAGGTATTTGATTCACTGTCACCCCTAGGAATAAAATCTGAATCTTTAAGTCATTATTTTCCTAGGTAAGATTTCACTTTCGATCACCATCAATGGCGCCAGAATGTTAGCACTCTGTAAATTTTGGCTGGCTGATAGAAAAATGACATAGGTAACTATTTCAACCAGCTTTAGAGTTGGGAACTAGCCTTCTCACCTCAAATAGGGATCTCTCATGTAACTTGATATTTCTTTGGTAATTAATGGTGTTATCACTGAAATTTCGTCCGCACATGGCAACAAGAACTCAACATCATCAAACAGTAATGAAGTCATTCATGGCACTGGATTAATTTCACAGCATTGTAAAAGGGTCAAAAACTATACAAAGTAACCAAAAATTGAAGGGCGCTTTACAGAAGATGGGTGCGCACGCATATGCGCGGAACAGGAACGTACAATGCGTGCATGCGCGCACGACGCGCGACTGTTAGCGCAAAAACCCGCACACTTGATAAACGACGCATTTATTGAATTGTTCAGCCTCCCAACCACTTATGGACCAGCTCCCAACCTGATTTGACCATCAAATCTGAGCTGAATCCGCATGGTAGGCTGGTCAAAGACCTAATAAGGCCCTAAAGAGACCCTCTTCACACTTCAAAGGGGTTACATAATCACCCAATGCTATGCTATAAAAAGCCATGAAGAAACATCATTTTCTCAAGGAATTTCATGTAATGTTATGCTGCTTAGATTGTTTTAAGGACTCACTCCTTGACAATAACACATTAGCACCATTTCATTGTACCATTCACCTCTCCATTGAGTGAATGTGCTTGGAGTTATTTCACCATCATTCTCATTTTCTTATTGTAAGGAGAGCAAGTTTGTGAGGGCACAAGAGCCTTCCATTGGAGAAAGAAGGGACTCATAGTCCCCTTCCTTCATTGTGATTTGATTTCATCAATTGATCAGCCTAAAAACATTGGTGATATTTGTCTTGTTGTCTTTGTTATTTCTTTATCCATATACTCATAGTTTTAGTTTGTTTTAATTTAATTCTTGTTTATAGTTTTGTTGTTCTTTTTCTAACTCTTTCCTCTACAGCTGTCATGCTCAGCAAGACCCAACTGGGCATGTAAGCACCCTTTATTTTCTCACCAAGTGACGAATTGGGTGCAAACAAATGGCTAGGTTTAGTTTGTTTTGGGTTTTTTTTATAAAATTGTTGGCAAATAAGGGGAGGGACACTTAGGAATATGGAGTCGAAATTATGAAAGTGAAGGAAAACAATGACTTCCCAGTAGAAATCTCTAGAGGATAAAGGTTAAATGAGGTAATGAATCTGAGTTGTAAATTTGTATTTAAGAAGAGTGTAAGAAGAAGGAGAAAACAATTCCATCAGAGCATTACTGAAATGAATTATGAATTAGATAGGAAGAAAATTACACAATTTAAATCACTTAAGCCGAGAGCATAACAAGATGAATTTTGAGCTTTTAACTATCCAATTTAAATAGAACAAAATGAAAATGGAATTAAAGAACATAGGAAATACATACAATGAGAGGAGACAAAACTCATATCACCACCATTAGAATCTTTTCATAGAGACTTCAAAAGTTTCTACATATGTATCTAATTCAATTCCAGAAAATTAAAATTGAGTTCATAACAACTAAGGATGTTCCCTTGCACTTTTGCCAACATTAATACATTCAGAAATGTTAGAATTTATACAATTTGAGTTTCTTTCAATTAGAAACCGATTACAATAGTTAAATGAAACGTTTCAGCTTCTTAAAAATGACTACAATAATTACATTTGAAAATTTTGATAAAGGAACCGATTACAATGATTGATCAATCAAAAAATTTCATGAACCATCGGTCGGTTCTTCTGAATATTCAAATTTTGTCTTCGCCATCTGTCCTACTTTGGTCTTATATCAAACCTACCAATTTGGTGACACTTGGAGGCTATTTGTTGGTTCCCGGAAAACTGTATTTTGTCTTTAGTAGCCACACTTTCTCCTTCCACTGCAAGTTAGAAGGGATCTCGTAGTCCATCATTTCATTGATCGGGATTTCTAGGTCAATTAAATAGGCATAAGTCATGGTTGGCAGCCCAATATTTACTGTCTTGAACTGATTTAAGATCTCAAAATCTGTGGTCAAATACTCCACCATATTTTTTCCTTTCAAGTTTTCCTCCAGGATTTCAAACTTGGAGTGATCCATCCTGCATTGGGTGAGGTGAGAGTTATATTCCTCCCAAACATATAATTTTCCCTTGCCATCCAAAAATAGTGTGAGGCCTTTTATGAACAACTCTTCAAACAAATCCTTGAATTATTGTATACTTTGATCCATCTATATGGCTTTAGTTTGAACTGGCTTAAGCAAGTTATGCTTGGCAATGACCCTCCTAGCCCAAATGATCAACGTAGTCCTGTCTTTGACCACAATGGTATGAAATTTAGAGGTGGGGATGGAATTCAACATATTTATTACATTTTGGGGCCACTCTGAGGGGTTTTCGCCAGTATCTCATTCACAACAGTGCACCTACTTCTGGTTTTGATTCCCATGCTATCTTTGTCATTTATGAAATTTAAGTACACCCTGAACTTGGAAGCTTCAACAACAATGGAGTCTCAAATGATGTGTTTGGCTCCTTGCAATATTCCTTTTCCTTTCAACCTTGCCTTCAACTTGTCTACTCTTTCTTGGAAAGCTTGATTTTCTTTCTGGAACTGGGCCATCTTCTCATCCTTTATTTTCATTTCTTGCTATAGCTTTTCGATATCTCCCTTAAGGATTTTGATTTCTCCTACCTTCAGGATAACTTGTGACATAGCCTGGATAAGTCCTTCAATGTTTCACCCAGTTTCTATGGTACAAGGTACATCTACATCCATGTTTGATACTTCTACCTATCCTTGTGACCAATTCACCTTTTCTTTCTCCAACTACGAAACTTTGGCCTTGTAATTCAATGCTTCCAGTCCAAATGTCTCTTTCTCTTGTTTTAGAGCAACTAGCTCTATTTTTTATTGATGCTTTGTGGTAGACATATTTAGTTTTTTCTTCGTGATTTGAATCATCTTGTCTTTCTCTTCTAAGGAAGCTTTCACTCCCTGAGGGCCTTCAGATTCTAATCTCTTGACATGAGTCTGTAAAGATCTGTTGGATGATTTCTCTTGTCTCAATTGTCCCTCCAACTTAAGTGCATGAGTTGTCAGCCCTGAAATCTTCAAGATCAGACCTAAGTAGTTCGAATACATCATGTCACTGGTGTTTCTATGGAATTTCACCTTGTCTAGGGCACTGATTTTTTCATAATGCATCTTAACCTCAGACACTTTATCCTCATCTGCAACTTCTACGTTGATTGTCCTCTTCTCTATATCCCTGACTATGAATAGAGATGAATTGTGATGATAAATATTTTCTACCTCAGTTATCAACTCTCTTATTTCACTCATGGCCAAGCTTCCTTTCACATCATATTTCCTTGCCAAATATTATTTATATTGATAGACTGCTCCAGGTGCTTTAACAAAAATGGGTTTTCTGCTGCTGAAAGCTCTTCAGCTACTTTCACTTTGGGGCATAATTTTTTTACCATCTTCTTCCTTGTTGGTGCCAGTCTCCACCACATCCATAATTACTAGCTCTTTAGGCTCCTCTTCCTCCATATCTATTATCTGTGGGGATTGTGTGATCTTTATTTTCTTGGGAGAAATCTGCTGACTACTGGTGCCTAGGGCCTCTGAACTGCTTCTCTTGGTGTAGACACTCACTTTGGTAACTTGGAGTATCATATTCTGAGGATTATATTGTGGGGTTGGCCCTGCTTGTTGTGTTTGAGTAGGCTGGAAGATGGCTTCCATATCAGCACAGGTTTCTAAATTTGCCAATTTGTCAAAACCTTCAACATACTCATGTTCATAAGAGGCCTGTTTTTCATCAATCTTCTTTTAGATATGACCTGTTGTGGATCATATCTTCTCCCTTGTAGCCGTTAAAATAAAAACTCCTTGAGTCTATCCTGGATATGATATAAGGAGGATTTATTCTTTAAAAACAAAGGTTCCTATGATGAAAGGAAATTTTGTCTTGGATGCTTTGTGTAGTTTCAGAAAATGTTCTATCTCTGAGATGATTATTTTCTTGATGAACTCTAGGGAAAAAAACTTGGGTGTCATAAAAATAGGCAGAAGGTAAGGGGCCTCTTGACAACCATATACCCAAATTACTATAGAATGCATGAACAACACCCAATATCCCACTATGTTTTCTGGATTTGGCTTCAAATAAATTTTCATGTCCTCCAAGATTGTTGGTAGGCTAGTGTTGAATATCAAGTTGTAAACTATGGACATGATCTTATTTATGAAAATGAACATCGTAATTATTTTTCATTCATTTGAGATGAATGTTGTTTCAGGGAACTTTATCTTGTTTGTCTCCAGGAACATATTCATCAAGTATGTGTAATACCTAAAGTGCCTTAGTGATTGGAAATTCACTAGTTGTTTGTGTACATTATCAGCTATGAATTTATCAAAACTAATACGGACTGACTAACTAGATTCTGACTGGAAAAAAGTTAACAGAAAACCTAACATGACCTCAACTACATATTTGTCATTATCTAAACCTAAAATCTGACTGAGTATGGAATAAGCCCACTGGATTTCAATAACCATGACATTTACATTCATTGGCAAGGATGGACTCTTAGAATAATTCTCGGGTTTGAAAATTGTCTGCAAAAATAGGCTTTTGACCTTGGGGTAACATTCCCTGTAAACCATAACTATATTTTCTTCCTCGAAGGGTTCAAATACTATGGAGGGGGAATCTGGTATGATGAGGGCGTATCGAATGGATGGGCTATATACTCTACATAGGACCTTCAACCCTAATTTATTTAAGACGCCCTTTTCTTCCTGTGAATATTTCTCTATGCACCAACCAATGAATTTCGGGAAAGGGAAAGCGACCTCGATGACATAAGGGACTGTGGAGGCTTGGACCACTTCGAGAAAGGGTATTTGTCTCCCTACATTATTTGAAAAATTGTCTTTGGACACGAAGACAGGTGAGATGGTTATTTCGGTGTCGAACACATCAGAATCTCTGTCAATTAGGTATTCTTCGTTTGGTAGGGAATCTTTCCTTTTTACAGACAAAATGATAGGATCCATGGTAGTGATGAAAAATACCTGCGAATGAGTGGAATACACATGATTTTGGTGCACTATTGAGCTTCATTTTGAGGGGAGCGATCACGGCAACTTTCAACATTCCAACGATTTGAAAAAACATAGAATAATGAAAATGGCCCACTCCTTTATATACACCCAATTTCGGGGACGAGGCAAAGTGGCTTGGGATAGACTTCTTTTCGCTCCGAAATGCATCCGGTGGTGCCACCTAGTCCCAAGCCAAAACCACTCAAAGATGATAATGGAGGGGCATTTAAGGCAATAAAACTTATAGAATCTAATAATCTGGAAAAAACACAAAATCAAATGATGATATCATAACTAACAACATTAATTTGAAATAGGAGGCCATATTGAATTACAAGAAGTTTCTTCATAATTTATCACAAAATAAGAACCAAGCTTCATCTTATTCTTCAAAAGAGGGACTATTAGCACAATATTTTTCAACATCTAGCAATGAGAAATGAGATACATTTGATTCTTCAAAAAAGGGACTAGTTGCATAATCTATAGCTATAAATTTACTCACAAAATCATCCTTAGAATTAGCTAGAAAAAACATACAAATGAATGCACACAAAGGCGGAGAATATTTTTATCCTTCACATCCTAAAGAATTATCAGGGATAGATCTACCTTACATTCATGAACATACTTCACTAGAATCATTAAAGTAGAAAAATGTGGCCATTTTTGCTACATAACAAAATTTACTTTCAATGTCATCTACAAAAGAAGTTGGAGAAAAGGTAGAAGAAAATGGTTGTAAAGAAGCAACTTCCTTTGTTTCATATTCTTTTACTAAGAATTTATCTTCTATAAGAAAACAATTAAAGAAATTGGAAGAAGAAAAGTTGAGAGATGGATTTTCACTTGCACTATATTCATAACTAGATGGAAAATAAAATAGAAAAGAATACATATGATGTACTATACTCCTCTATTATTACTCCAATTCTTACAGAGTTATTTTATAGCATTCCAAAGAGGATGGAAGTGGGTTGACCCACAATAGAAGGGCCTTATTGAAAAACTCTAAATTCTAGTAATTCTATACACTCTCCTAAAGTAGAAAATGAAAGTGATAAATATCAAAATAATAGTTCCCTGGGAATATCAACATATAGAGTAGAGACCAACATTGATACCAGTATATTGGAGTAGATCAAGAAACTTGGGCAAGAACAAAGAAAAATGAACTTTTATTTCATAGGTTCATTTGTCTCCTGTAATGGTAGTGATGATGAAAAAGAATATGAATTTGATTTCTTAAAATTTGACAGTCCTAGACCTGATGGTAAATATAAAACTATCATCCCTTGAAAACATTTTAGGTTGGATATGACAAAGTGTCAGAAAACCCTAAAAATCAACATTTTTTCAAGTAATGTTTCTACCACCTGTAGTCATTGAGCATGATTGTTGGCACAAGGGCATACCTAGGGTTCAACTCCAAGAGCGCACCAACAAGCCCTAACTATTGGTCCTTTTGGAAACAGCTGCGAGGCAGATGTAGTCTCACCTGAAGTAGCTATGGGGGGTTGCAGTACACAGATGTCTACAATCAAAGGGAATACAAAGTGGATCTAATACAAGAAAAACACAACATCTAGATATCAATTACCATCTTAGATCTACTCTGCACAACTATTTGTCAGATCTAACACAATAATGGAATAGTAGTATATCAAATGACAAATAACACAACATCAATCACACACACAACACAAGATATACATGGTTCACCCTCTCCCTAGGGATACATCCACAAAACTGTGATTTATGATATATTAAGATGGAAGCATACAATTCTTGTCTATGCTCTTAGCTAGTAGATATTTTATCTCTATTTCTGATTCCCTTCCCTATGCACCCAACTGCAGGGTTGATCTTCGCACCCAGCTGAACATCTTACAATACAGACTTTCCTCACTGCTCAATACTTCTCTCTCTCTTAACAATAATCACTCATAATAATAACAAACTTGGAGCTCTTCCCTGAACCCACTTCCCTCATCTAGGTTCTTATTTATACATTATAATGGCTCACTAATAGTCTTAGGCTAAAACCTAAGTGTGAAAACCCTAGATACCAAAACTCTAGGTGTTTAAAACCCTAGGTCAACTTGACCCACGTTTTCAGGGATTTTCCATCCTATCTTTCCTTCCTTCTCGCATGGTGCTCCAAAGCATCGAACGTTGACTTTTTCCTCCTGATGAATTGTCCACGATCTATCTTCCTTGTTGATTTGTCATCCTCGATCTCCTCGTCCAATGAATTTCTTTCTCTTACTTCACTCCGTCTTTTCTGCTCTTCTGCTCACTTCAACCCAGTATCAGTCACTGTGTCTTCTGCAAAGTTCATAAACTCCTCTTTCCTTTTCCTCATTCTTCACTTTCTTATTCAGTCCATACCCAAGGGCCAAAAGGCCCCCAACAATCACATGTGACTCGTCTCGAGGCACTTTAGATCTGATCCTTCTATTTGGCTTCAACTTCGAACTATGCAGGGCAGCCTATGCTTTCAGCTATATGACTCCCTTCCTTGTGTAGGTTGTCTTTTCTGTGTCTAGTACCTAGTTTCAACTGCACCTGGTACCTAGACCCTTTTATTCACGCTTTTACTGAGAGTTGCGAGGTAGTTGGTTGTCATAATACAATTTCAACCGGCTCCCATTCACCATACCTTCCTTCCATTCTCCATTCAAATTCTTCAACTACGTAGCTCCTCCTTCTATAACATAGGCAACCTCATATGGCCCAAGCCAATGAATTCAGAACTTCCCTGGATGCTTCATGAACTTACTTTCATATACCAATACCAATTCACTTTTCTTAAATACCTTCTTTTAGATGTGTCTATCATGGTAGGCCTTTTCTCTTTCCTTCTATACCTGCTGATGAAATCTTGCAATAAATATATCTTCTTCTAGTTCGACCAACTATGCGAGCCTCTCTTGAACAGCACCAATGTCATCCATATCTGTAAAGGAAGCAATTCTAAAGATTGGGACCAAATATTCCATCGGGACAACTTCTTCGAGATCATAAACCAACTTAAAGGGAGTCTATATGGTCATCTTCTTGCAAGTGGTTCTATAGGCCCAAAGTACTATTGCTACTCTTAAATCCCATTCATCCCTATTCACACTACAAATCTTTTTCAGCGTTGTCTCCAGGATCTTGTTGAATGCTTCAACTGTCCCATTCACTTGTGGATGGTAAGGTGTGCTCTTCTGATGGTGGACTGCAAATTCCTCAGTCAAGGCTTCAATGGTCTTATTGATGAAATGTGTGCCTTGATTTCTCATGAGGATATTCGAGCATCCAAACCTAGTTATGATATCATTAAATATGAAGCACACAGTTGTAGTTTCACTACAATATTTAACTTCTCTTGCTTCAGCCCATCTGGTCAATTACTCTGTCCCAGTGACTATGTACCTTTCTCCCATGCGCTTTCCTGGTGGGTTTATAGGTCCCACGAAGTCAATGGCCCATTTCTCAAATGCTTGTAGGGTCATATGCAGTGCTAAAGTAATTTCATCTCATCTGGATGGTTTCCCAACTCTTTTTCATACATCACAGGCTCTTTAATAATCCTTAGCATCTCTGTGTAAGGTAGGCCACCAAAGGAAAACTATAAGAACCTTATGCATTGTTGCTTTCCCTACATAGTGTCCTTCTGTGATGCCTTCATGAGCTTCTGCAAGGATCAATGATCGCTCTACCTCCCTACCATACCTCCTCAATATCTCATCAGGTCCCATCTTGTATAGTTGTCTAGCTATAAGTGAAAATTCTACAATGCGCACTATCAGTTGTTTCCTCTGGGTGATTGTATATTCACTAGGTGCCATTCCTATTAACATGAACTGGACTATCTCTATGAAATGATCATCAATTTTTATAATGGCCAGCAAATGTGCATCCGACAGTGTATCCTCCAAACTAGTAGGCTCTTCTCCATGTTCCAACCTCGACAAGTGGTCAGGATCTTTGTTCATTCTCTCTGGCTTAACCATGATCTCGAAATCATATTCTTGAAATAACAGAAGCCATCTGTAGATTCTCCCCCCCAACACTGGCTTGTTGACTAGGTATTTCAGTGTGGAGTGATCAGTAAAAAAATTTAAGTGTCCTCCCAACAAGTAGTGGAGAAACTTCTGCAGTGCATACACCATGGCTAACCATTGTCTCTCAGTGGTGGTGCAATTAATCTAAGTTCTTGATAGCTTCCTGCTAGCAAAGGATAATGGGTGGTCAATGTCTCTAGCTCCTTGTTGTGCTAACAAAACTCCTAATGCAATATAATATGCATCGACATGTACATGAAATTCCTTGCTCCAATCTAGAAAAACCAGGATAGGCGCAGTAACCATTTTTTGTTTTAGTGTGTCGAAGATCTGTTGGCATTCTTCTGTCCAATGAAATTGACAGTATTTCTTCAAAAGCTTCTCCATGGATGTTTTAATCTATGCATAGCCTTTAATGAACTTCATGTAGTATCCAGTGTGTCCCAGCACAATGGGCAGTTGTTTGACTGAAGTAGGAGGGGGCAGATCAATTATAATGGAAATCTTAGATGGATCTACCAACAATCCCTGCTTACATACAATATGGCCTAGAAGCACTCCAAAGGGTGAAAAGAAGATACACTTCTTCAGGTTTAAGGCAATCTAACACTGCCTGCACTTATCCAACGTTAGCCTTAAACATTCAATATGATTTTTCAATAAACTAAAAGAAGTCCAATCATCAAAGTATGCTTCTAGAAATTTATGTAAAAACTCCTTGAATGCTTCGACCACCACCGTGGAAAATATGGCTGGGGAATTATTCAATCCAAACAACATCATTGTATATTGTTAGGATCCCCATTGTATGGAAAATGTGGTCTTATGGTGATCTTCCTTTGCAATTCGGATCTAATGGTATCTTGAAAATCCATCCGTAAAAGAATATACCTCTTGGACTCCTACATTATATAACACTTCGTTAGTAAATGGTGTAGGGAATGGGTCATGCAAACATGCATTATTCATATTTCTAAGATCTATGCAAATTCTGATCTCTCCTATATTCTTGTTTTGTACCACCATAGGGATAATCCACTCTGAATCTTCAACAGGTTCTATGATTCCTTCTTCCAACATTATGTCGAGTTCAATATTCACTTTCTCCTTATATTTAGGGTTCAATCTGTAGGGTCTCTGTTTGACTAGCCTTGCATCTAGTTTCAAAAAGATCCTCATTTATCCCATAGGCCCTTTAATTCCCTTCATATCAGTGAACTTGGTTGGAAACAAGTCCTGATATTCATGCAGTAACTCGGTGATCTTGTCAATAGTGGCAGCATCCCAATAATCTCCAACATTTGCAAGCTTCATTGTTTTATCTGTTCCAATATTGACTTTTTTTTATTTTAATTGGTCGTCCAATGAAAGGTAGCTCAACTCCTGGTCCTTCTATGACTCTTTGGCCTTCTGTTTCAGCGATGTTCACCTTCCTAGGATCATCATCTTTGTCAACATTGATATTGTAACAACCTTGCAGTTTCTGGAGAGGTGCAGTCCATTCATCCTCTTCTTGTTCCAAAGGAGGCTACATGCCTCCTCAAATACTTTCTGTCTTACAATCTGTAATGCTTAATCTACTGTAGGATATTGACTTTTGAATAAAAAGGTAGTTACAAAGTTCTGAGTCATACTTCCCAATCTGCAGTGATGAGGTGTAGTTCTGATTGAAGGTACCGGTTGATAGGGGTTGTGTCCAGCATGTTAATAAATTTGTCCACCCACTTCTCTTGAAAAATGATTCTCCAGGATTCCTCGCAACTTCGCACGTGGTCCTTCAGACAACTTCAACCTATGTACCCAACTTCACAGCCTTCTACTTGCTCTAAAAACCTCGTTGTCATCAAAGTGTGACATTGTACCCAGTCTATAATGTTGTTTTTGTGTGTCCCCCACCATCTTGTTGGTGTTTCTTTCAGGGCCTCATCCATTGTCAACAATCTTTGTGGTGTTGGTACAATTTCTTCAAACTCCAACAAGAATGCTTCTAAATGATTTAGACCATCAAAGGTGGGTAAGTTACTTATTATTGTGTCGATCTAGCGACCTTATCTAGTTAATATAGCACATCTTCTTGTAGATACTTCATACATTTTGTTATTCCAGTTCTCCAGTGCTTCTTCTGAATCTGATGGGCATGCATTGTCACTTCGTCAGCTTAGGTTCCCATTTGTCGTAGGGTTAATGTAATCATGTTGTCTGGCTGTTAATTTGTATATGTTTTCTAGTTCATATGCATGATCTTCTTCTCTAATGGTTTATGTGTATCGCTAACCTTCATCGGGATCCAAAGGTGCAATGACCCTAAGGCCATCTCCTTCAAATGTCATTCATATTTTATTTAAATCAACCATAGTTGAATTATTGAAAGCCCAATCAATTCCTAACTGCATAGGGTAAGGACAACTATCATCAACTATCTCAATCACCTCAAAATTTACAAACATCCTTACTCCTTTTATGTCCATAGGGACATGTTCCAATCTGCCAAAGGGGCTTACAACTTGCTGATTAGCCATCTTAAGCCTGATAGGGTAATAGATCAACTGGTTTTCCCATCAGTGCCCAGGTATTCTTTGTCATGACATTGACCTCCAACCCTAAGTCAAGGACCACATAATCTATATCATACTCTCCAATTTGAGAATTCAAGTGTAGTTCCTTATTTTTCCTTCTCCTTTTAGAGACTTGGTGTACTGCTCTATATAGTAAGGGATCTATCTTCCCTAGCTTATACTGTTTGATTAAATTTTGTATCTCTTGTACAACGCTTTCATCCTAAATCAACTTAATACAAGTATATAAGAATTCCATGAGCTTTCTTACCTCTTTTCCTTCTCCTGGCAGAGCAGACTAATCGAATTCTAGAGGCATTACATATTCTCTTACTTCTAGTCACATCTTCGATGAAGAACCTTGGTCTCTCCCGAATTATTTTCTTGCCTCCTCAAATATTTGTTTTTCTTTCTTTGCATCAAAAACTCGTGTCTTCACTGTAGATTTCTTGACTCCTGGTTCTTCTGTAGTCTTTCCTTGGTTCACTCTATCTTATCCTGTAACAATGCCTCCTCTAGTGATACCATTAACTCTAGATTCCTCTCCATGAGGTTGAGCATATATCATTTTCACTTGCAGGTTCTGCTGAGGTCCTCGTCTCTCTTGAAGTTTGGCTAGTAGCACAGGGCACTCTTCGATAACATGTTCGAATGAGTTGCAGTAGTTGCAAGTGGTACAAGGGTTCTGATAGTCCCTTTCTAAGTGTCATGGTTGCACATAGTTTTAACAGATTATTTTTCCTCAACCTCGACCCATACCTTCTCCTCATCCTCTTCCTCTGAATCCACCACGAGGGTTGAAGTTTCCTCTCCCTAGAGAATTATACTGTGTAGTGATTCCTTCTTGTTGTAATTTTCCCTAAATTTTATATATATCCCTTGACCATTCATGCATGAGGTCATAATCCCTACAATCCCTATCATCATGCCCCACTGACTTACAGAACATGCAATATAGATTTGTGAGTGGCTGAACATATGTTTTCAGATAGTAACATTCACCAAGGCGATGTCTATTTCTATATATCTCACACCATGGTAGGGTAATTTGCTTCAAAGGGCTTGGAGCTTCAGAGACCAAGTATTCATGAAATAGGGTACAATGTTCCTTTTCATGGAGTTCTTATTTGCATCAGATACACCATATCTCTTTTCATTTATCTTTTCCCTTGTCTTTCTTCATATTATGTAGGCCTACACAGTTCCTGAAGTTTCTGGCTCTTCCCGACGAGGTTCTTTAGCTTTCCCTTCGTCTTCCCTAGTGGATTCTGAATGCTCTTCGTCCATCAGATCTGCCTCTTCTCCACTGTAGAAACCATCATCCTTGTAGTTCTGATTAAACGGGTTCGCAAGAGTAAATTCTTTGAACGCTCTCCCACTGTGCGTGTGTCTAGCCTCTTTGTCATTGTCACTGTCTGAGTTCTTGAACATTATCCTGTTCCAATCCAACTAGCTAATGTACCTTCAGGATGTTCTTCTCATGAAATAACATCTTGATCTTCAACTTCAAAAATTGTAAAAACATTTCTTTAGGTCCCTTGAAGAAATACCTCTCAGCTTGGCTATATGACTCTACTTTGTCAACAACAAACTCGGTGATGTACCCTCCAATGGTACTATCAAACCAATGATCTATTGCTCGTGACATGATGTTATCAACTCTCTTAACCTTCTTGATCAGCGTCGATTTCCAAACCACAAAAGGTCTAGATCTGATCTCAAACTGGGTATCTGCTAACCTAGCTATCCACTCATATAGCTCCTGATGGATTCCTCCAAAGAAAATCTCATGTATATTAGTAAAGATATATCTTCCCAGCCAATCCTTTGTACTAAGATTAGGGTTCTTGTTATGGGCTTCAGTGAAGTCCTTTTCTTGATCTTTTATCCACTTCTGAATCTTTGTCTTTGATGTAAACCACCTTGACATTCCCTCAAGAATATTCATGTCCCAACAACGGAACCATTTGTTGGCACAGGGGAAGACCCAGGGTTTAGTTCCAAGAGCGCACCAACAAGACCTAACTACTGGCCCTTTTGGAAACACCTGTGAGGCAGATGCAGTCTCACCTGAAGTAGATATGGGGGGTTGCAGGACACAGATGTCTACAACCAAGAGGAATACAAAGTGGATCCAATACAAGAACAACACAACATCTAGATATCAATTACTAGCTTAGATCTACTCCGCACAACTATCTATCAGATCTAACACAGTAATGCAATAGTAGTATATCAAATGACAAAGAAAACAACATCAATCACACACACAACACAAGATATACATGGTTCACCCTCTCCCTAGGGCTATGTCCATAGAACTATGCTTTATGATATATTAAGATGGAAGCATACAGTTCTTGTCTGCGCTCTTAGATAGCAGATCTTCTCTCTCTCTTTTTGATTCCCTTCCCTCCGCACCCAGCTACAGACTTGATCTTTTCACCGAGCTGAATATCTTACAATACAAACTTTCATCATTGCTCAATACTTCTCTCTCTCTCAACAATAATCACTCATAATAATAACAAACTTGGAGCTCTTCACCGAACCCTCTTCCCTCATCTAGGTTCTTATTTATACATTATAATGACTCACCAACAGTCTTAGGCTGAAACCTAAGTGTCAAAACCCTAGATACCAAAAACCTAGGTGTTTAAAACCCTACGTCAACTTGACCTGTGTTTTCAGGGCTTTTCCAGCCTGTCTTTCCTTCCTTCTCGCGCGGTGCTCCAAAGCATCGAATGGTGGATTTTTTCGTTTGCTCATTTGTCCACAATTCATCTTCCCTGCTGATTTGTCATCCTCGATCTCCTTGTCCAATAGCTTGCTTTCTCTTACTTTGCTCCGGCTTTTCTGCTCTTCTGCTCACTTCAACCCAGGATCAGTCACTATGTCTTCCACGCAGTTCATTCCTTCCTCTTTCCTTTTCCTCATTCTTCGCTTTCTTCTTCAGTCCATACCCAAGGGACAACAATGATATACAGATGGATTTTAATGATTGTGGAAGCATTACCAACTCCCACATTATTCAATCAAGAAAAGAACATATCAAGTTGAATTATTCTTCCATCAACTTAAAAAGGAGGTTTTGGGGAAATCATTGACAAAGAAGGACATGGTCATCAATGGTAATGTAGTAGTTGAAGCATATTTTCCATATAGTCAGAGTTTATCCCAAGATTTGACTCCTAGGGTGGACAAAAAAGATTCAATCTCTTTTATTGAAATAAAAAATCTTGGTTGTACAATTATCATTAAAGACTTGCCTAAAGGGCTCAATTTTTAGCATCTAACAAATGCACTTGTTTTTTGTGGAACTCTCTCAAGAGTTTCAATGGGATCATCAAATTCAATTATTTTTGTTGAATTCAAGATAGAAGAGGATAAAGAAAGGGATATTATGGATCATTATATCTCCATATATGGCCAACAAATAGAAACTAGGAGACTTGATGCTCCAAAAACCACAATTGTGAGGATTTCAAATGTGATCCTAGAAATTGGGGACACAAAATTTTTGAATATTTGTGATACTTTTGGATAGGTCAAGAGAGTTCATTGAAGGGTTACATATTTAGTGGTTATGCACTTTAGGAGAACTGAATTGGGTTGCATCACTAGTATTTTGGATAGTTTAAATGGAGTAATCATATATCAATGTCACTAGAAATCTCAACCAACACCTATTTCCCCCCTGAAACATTACAATAGTTGTGGAGCTCGGTAGAAGGAAAAGAGAATTTGCAGTCAACAATGAAAATTGTATGTAGGATCATTAGTAGAAACTATTTTGATAGTGATGAATGATATTTCATCTGATATTACAGAGAATCAATTAGTACAACAAAAGAGCTATGATAAGAACCTAAAATATGTCCTTAGTAAAATGCTTTGTTGTTATTGAAGTTTTTTCCACATCATATGCATAGATGCACTTTTTGTCTAGAATCCCAAATCCACCTTCAATTGTAGACCGAAATTCCTCCTTGAACTCTTTAAAAAACACCATTTGGAAATCCATATGCTCATTTCCCATTAACAACTTGCATATACAACTTTGCATATGATAATTTCCCTTTAGCAAAGCGTGTATACCTCTAGAATGCACCAAAAAAATAAAACATGTGAATAATGCACCTTTTTGGGTAGATTTCATGGGTTTCCCAGGTTAATCACCTCCTATATCCCATGCCTAACTTCTCCAACCACCTTTTTAAAGTATGAATAATATCCACTGGGTGGAGGAGAGGAAACATTCATTGAAGCATCATTATGCTAGTGAATTTATACTGAGTCTGCAATCCATTTCCCAGAGATTTTAATATCATCTCCCTCATTCCTAGAAACCCTTTTTTTTTAACCTTTCCCATCTATTCCAATGAGAGGAATATATTCATTCTATTTCCTTCACTCATCTAGAGCAAGGAGTCAAGAGATACAAGTTGTCTTCAATGGCCCAGGTGGAGGAATCTGGATGGTGGTATCCAACCAGTGCCACCATGAGCATTAGGTAGCACATTTATTTGTTACATGTTGTTAATACAAATGAGAACTCTATTATTTCCCATTCAAAATTATGTATTTTGTTAATCTCTTTCTTATTATGATTAATTGCATCAATTGGTTAATTGTTTAAGTAACTAATCCTATTTTGCATAGGTAGTTAGAACTAAGTTACATAACTACTTTTATTGCAACATTTCCTTTCTTTGGGTGCAGGTCTACAAAGAGAATACTAGAGTGAGGGATTAAGGAGAATACTAGAGTGATGGATTATAGAAGGGACTTACAACAAGACTCGTCTCCAAACTTCTAAGTTTAGGTAGGTGGTTGTTCACCCATAGTATTTAGTTATACTTCTTAAACTACTTTTCAATCTCGATTCAGTTCTCCAGAGATCCGCTCTGTTGGATTTTAACCCAAGCCATAGGAGTGTAATCTTTGTCAATAGAATTGGAGACTCTAGTGGGGAGTTATCCTTTGGGTTAGTTAGTTTATTTGTTTGTTTGTTTTTTTCTCGTTGCTTTCTTTATGTTTATGTTAAGTACCAATACCAAATCTGAATATATAATCACCACAAATACTGAATACACAATAGATCCACAAAGCAAAATAGAAGAAACCACACTTTATTAGAAAAAACCCTTGAGATAGGGCAACACCATACAATGGATCCTATAATGGAAGGGATCCTCTCTTGTTCACTTGCCTCTTCGAGGGGGCATCCTCCTATTGAGCTACTACTCCAAACACAATACTTCTCTTCCTGTCTCATTACATTGCTTGAACCCCTTTATATAGTGCTACCATCACCTAAGAACATTCTAGAGGAGGAATATTCTAGAAGTAGAACCTTCTAAGAAGTCTTCTTACATTTATTATATCTAACTACCATAGTGGGCCTTATTTAATAATATAATTGACCTGATCCGCCTTACATTAAATGACTTCCACTATTATCACTATGGAGCCTCTGGACCCCCACTACCTCTCTAGCTACCTTACATTCCATCCCTTGTAAGTATTGTCCTCAATGTATTGTACAACCATATACCAGGGGTCCATGGATAATTGTGGGCCATAATTCTTGAAGACTGAAAGACCAAAGTCCCATGTAGAAAGAAAATCCACCATCTTTGAGTAGTCCAACCACCATTGTAAGCACAGGTCCCGTGTCCAAGAATGCTCATGTGAACTCCCCGTGAAGATTTTGGAACCCAATAACCAACTCCAAATGATGCTCCAAAGGCTAACAATAACCAACTCCAAATGATGCTCCAAAGACTGACACCTATCATGTGGATCCAAATAAGAAGATCCATCCACATAGTGGAAAATCATCATAGCAGAATCTGGAAGGAATAATACCACTGTAGAATATGCAGACTGAACGCTGGTAACTAGCTCTTGATGTGGGACCTTGATGTTCTCTACAGAAGGCGGAGTAGAGTCATCAAATAAAATATGGAAGTGGTTGTCATCCCAGAAATGACAATTATCCATATACCAATCATCACAATTGGCCTCAAAATCATACCAAGCATATATTTCTTTATTATATTCATCCTTGAGGCCCTCCATAAGAAATCTCTCCTGCATGTCATTCAATGAATCTTGAATACTACGAAAACTATAATTGAAGCCATGTGTGAGGATGTCTGTGAGACTATGTGTGAGGCTGTCTGTGAGGCTATGTGCAAATGCATCCAATCTGTCATCCAATTGGGCTTTGAATGATTCAAGAATTTCTTTCAAGGTTTGAGACGAAATAGCCATCTGAGCACCTTATGAACTCTTCGATCCTGCAGCCGTCACGGAAAAACTCAAAAAATAGATCCAAGAAGTTTTGGCAGAAAATCACAGCTTTTTCTGGAAAAACCCTAAAAGCTATTGAACTTAAAATGCTCATAACTTCACTTCCCGGACTCCGTTTCGGCTGATTTGTTTTTTGAAATTGGGTGAAATTGTGAGAAGAACTCAGATCTATAATTTACTTGGGAAAATTTAGCCTCCAAATACTACAAAAATAAAAATAAATTGCGTCGTCGTCCGCAGAAAAAACCCTGAAAAATTGCAGATTTTAAAACCTCAATATCTTGGCCTTCCGGACTCCGTTTCGGACGATTTGTTTTTTTAACTTGGGTGTTTTTTTGAGAGGAACTCAGATCTACAACACTTTTCTACAAATTTTGCACTGAAATATACTGAAAATTTCTGGAATGTCGCGGCCCTCTTTTTTCTTCTCCGAAAAAAAAAATCAAACCCTTGAGGTAGGGCAACACCATACAATGGATCCTATTACGGAAGGGATCCTCTCTTGTTCACTTGCCTCTTCGAGGGGGCTTCCTCCTATTGAGATACCACTCCAAATACACTAATTCTCTTCATGTCTCATTACATTGATTGAATCCCTTTATATAGTGCTACCATCACCTAAGAACATTCTAGAGGAGGAATATTCTAGAAGTAGAACCTTCTAAGAAGTCTTCTTACATTTATTATATCTAACTACCATAGTGGGCCTTATTTAATAATATAGTGGACCTAGTCCACCTTACATTGAATGACCTCCAATATTATCACTATGGGCCCTCTGGACCCCCCCACTACCTCTCTAGCTACCTTACAGTTTATGTCTCTACAAGTGATTTCAGACCTGTAGCGTTTAGTATTAGGATTTAATTAATAATTTTCCAATTATTTTTGGAGATTTTTAGTTACATACGCTTGTTTTCCTAAGTTCAATATCATATATATTCTTTATTTTGAAGTTATAAGTGTCTACATATATTTTCTTCTATGAAAATATAAGCGTATGTGTCCTGGGAGGGATTTTGTTTTTCTCTTGTTCGGTATTTTCACACACTGAGTTTGATTTTTGGGGGCTTTTCTGACTCTCTGTGTTGTTTAAATCTTGTATTTAGTCTCAAAAAGTTGTTGAAGTTCTAAATTAAAGAAAAAAACAAAGTTTTTAGTGCTTCTTTGGCTTCTTCAGTCCTCTTTTATTTGCATGGCTATATGAAAGGTTTTATTTTCAGTTATTTAGTTTCTTTATTATTGTGGGTGATCATTTCTGAAGAATAAAGTTCTTGATATCAGTGTTTTTCTTTTTTTTCCCTGCATTTTTGTTTCCAAGCAAAGAAAAATAAAAATTTTCTTGTTTTTTAGTCTTTTGCTTGGTTTTTTATTACTAGAAAGAAACAAAAAATATAGTTTTAGTTGTATTTCTCATTTGTTGTAGTTCATTTGTCATTGAAAAGAAAAAGATCTCATTCTCAGCATAAGTATTCTTTTTGGCATTTAAATTTAAAAAAATAGTTGAATTTCAAGAGCATCTAGGGTTTCTTAGGTTGCACAAAGTACTGAGTTTTCATTTTGAAAGGAAAAAGTTGTAGTTGTGCATTTTTTCATTGAAAAAGAAAAGAATAACATTTCAAAGTTTGAGAGTTTACATTAAATTGTTCATTATACACTCATTTCATTGAAGAATAAGATCAATTATAATATGCTTCTTGATTTTCTGCAAGAGTCTTTGAAGATAATTTGTTTCAACATCATTCCCCCTAAGTAAATAAAAACCAATAAACAAATGATTAATTAAAAGTAACTAAACTTTTTTTTTATAAAACATCAACTAGTCTAGGTGTAGGGCCTTGGAACAGGATTGGAGAGTTAAATCTCCAAGTCCACTCAAACTCAAACATATATTGTTTATTAACGAGTGATCAAAATCTAATCTCACATAGGTGTTTTCAGGGAAGCTCCTCTAACACATGAGTCAAATTCTAATTCATGTAAGGATAAGTGAAGGAAATATCCCCTCTTCCACTTGTCTGAATGTTTGTGGATTGTTGTGTATTTGTGGGTTTCTTGAGTACCACTTTGGCTCCCTAAGGTGTCGATGATTATGGGAGCTTCAAGCTTTTCTACCCTTCCCATATGTGCGGTTCCAACTAATGATGGTTCCCCTGGGATTTGATTATGAATTGGTACCATAGTTTTCATTCCTAGGTTCCACATGGGTGACTATGTGAGGAAATATCGTGATACCTGGGGTAGACGATATATCGTTGCCTTATATCCCTAAGAGGGTGTTCCTCTTCATGAGGAATCTTGCACCATAGGATAACGTTGCGAGTAGGTTATCATAACTATTTCTCACTCCTTTTTTGATCAGTCTCAGAAATTAATCAATGTGTATCGATATCCAAAAGGTCCCTTTTCAAAGTTTTCATTTCTTTGGGATCGAGACCTAATCCACTTGGGCTAAGATTTTGGAAAAATAGTTTGTTTTTTTTGTTATCTTAGGAATTTTTAATGGTGTTCTCTATATTTGTAGTTAACCTTAGGTTATGTCTCTAATGCCACTTTTAGATTGTTGATTCAAGGTGGCAGACCAATCACTCTGTCGATCAAAAAGGACCTCTGGCCTTTCACCTCAGAGCATGGAGTCGCCTCCTAGAAGGAATAAGCTCTATACCATTATTTTGTCAGAGCCAGTGCGTGAGACTCTGTTAGATTTGAACAATCCCACAAGGGAGAAACTTTTTCATAAGAACATTATGGATAAATTTCTTGGGGATACCAACCAAGGGACCCCTTCCCAAGGGGATTCCTTTTTTTTCCCCTTTCTTTGGAAACATTGGTGCCCCCTTAGTATCCACTTTGAACATTCCTGGCTTGAATGTAGGATTATAGATTTGGTTGTGGACCACTTAAAATGTACTAAATGCTCCTAATGTTTCTTATTTAAGCACGTATTTCATGGTAATAATGTTGATGTTGATCCTTTACCTTCTTCATCAACGAAGTCTACTCTTCCTCCTTCTGCCTCATCTGGTGAAAGTCTAGTTACTAGTAACCATAAGTCTAAAAGGAATAAAAATATGAAGAATATGAAGAAGAAACAAAGAAAAATGGGCATGTCAACAACCTCAGCAAGTCACATTGGGGGTATAAGTCCAGTCACTTCCAGTCATACTAGATATAGATCAACAATCTCTGCAACTCATGTTGGAGACAAGTCACCAACCTCTACAAGTCATGTTGGAGACATGCAACCAACATTTCCAAGTCATGTTGGGGAAATAAGATAGTCACTACAATTCATACTAGTGATAAGCAATTGGTCATTTCAAATAATGTTGGGGGTAATCCACCATCGAATGAAAGTCATGTTGGGGGCATTGAAACTGTTGAGAAACATAGATGAATAAGATGTAAGCCTAATTTCCCTTATAAACTTTGCAAGTGATATCACCTTACTCATTTGTACCCTGCTATTCCAGAGATGCAAAGAGTGTGTTCCATGTCTGAGGACCCTTCTAATCGTGAATCACCTTCAGTTTCCCAACAACCTATTCAACCATTGGTTAATGAAGTGGTCAAGATGATTCAATCTTCGACTGATCCCACTCTTATTTCAATGGGTGATGTGTCTCTTGACCATGTTGTCTCCCAACCTATTCACCTAGAGGTTGATGAATTGGTCGTGTTGATGCAATATTCAGTCAATCCAACTCTTCTCTTGGAGATTGAAGAGTCTAATAAAGTGATCGTGCCAATGCAATATTCAACTAATAACACTCTTTTTTTGGAGAGTGATGTGTCTATTGACCATGTCTTTAACATTTCCAGTTTAGTACCTTTCGAACAAGGGGGAATTCCAATCACTTTGATCACACTCCCTCCAATTCCTAGGATGGTTTCCTTTGATTGGAATGATCTTGTTGAGCCTCACCTTCCTTCTTATGCACCTTTCCAAATAAGGGTGGAAGTTTATTCAAAAATAATTTTTTGATGTATTATATATTAAGGATCCTCTACAAGTATTTTATCCTCCTTGGCTCGGCAAGATTTGGGTTCTCCCAAGCTTGTATCAACTACTAGTGAGTTTTTGGCTTTTGATAGAAGACATAGTGAATATTTGGGGATTCTTCTACAACTTCCTATCACATTAGCTAGGAATATTTTCCTAGGTGATATGATATTGGTTCCATGGCCTTTAGACTTCAATATGATTCTTGGGCATGATTATGTAGATGTTATGAACATTGTGGTGTCTACATTCTTTCAAGCGATGTGTTTTCCTCATAATGGAAACATTGTCACTATTGATAATATTGCATCTAATATTCACCATCCTAATTCAATTTTATCTCAAGATACCTATTTTTATGTTCCTAGTATTTGAGTAGACTCTACTCCGCCACAGGTGACTTATGTGGCATCTTATCATCAATTTTGAATTTATTCTAATAAGTAACCTTTTCACTCATGTTTTCCTTCTCAATACAATATCTCAGTGATTGATAAGGTGGTTTATCCAATGGGGGAGCATGATCTCTTACCTCCCCCTATTTCCCTAAGGGACTATGATTTCCCTCTTGAGTCTAATATCACTATTCATATGGCATCATTCCTGTTGGGTATGTGTTATATTCTTTTCACGAGTAGTAGGGTCTGAGCGCCTGCGCCGGGTGCGCAGGGGGGTTAGAGGGGGGTGCAGGGGGCAGTGCACCCGATTTTTTTTTTTTTTCAGGCCGACATATTTTCGTCGAGCCAACATATTTCCGGGACGACATATTTCCGGGACGACATATTACCAGGACGACATATTTCCGGGACCACATGATATTAGGTGGTTTTTGGCACATGGTTTTTTGCCGATGGTTTTCTAGTTCCGGTTAAGGAATTAGGGTTTTGGACTAATCCAAGTCATTGGGTTAGGGTTTTGGATGCCACTGGCTCCTATATGTATATTGTATTGTAAACAATGTAAAACAATGTGTATC
>SNQJ01S0037361.1:98967-111248 GCA_010110895.2 Picea sitchensis
TTGGGTTAGGGTTTTGGATGCCACTGGCTCCTATATGTATATTGTATTGTAAACAATGTAAAACAATGTGTATCAATATAATATATGTTGGTTTTCCCGGTTTGGGTTTCCAGGTGAAAAATCTATGTGTAATGTTTGTATTTTCCATTGTATCTTTTCTGTTCTTTTCTGAATATCAGTTTGCAGTAGATATTGTACAAGGTTAGAATTTACAATGCCCTGGTATTTGTGAGTCTTTGCTAATAAAATCTTTCATCTCTTATCAGAATCTCCATTGCTATATAGAATATGGTCAGTTCACTTCACCCATTTGAGTTGTCAATCCTCCCAATTCACATGATTTCATGGATGTTGAAATACCTTCAAATGAGGATACCCTTGAAGCCATGATTACATATTTTATACCATGGGAAGAGATGCATCATAGATTGTTCTTTCTTCCTGAAGTGGAAACTTTACAAGTTAACTAACAAATAAACACTTGGTCTAAGCTTAGAAACGGGCTCTACTTAAAGAAATATTATGCATAAGTTGCACGACTATTCAATGCTTTGTACCATATTGTACTTTTAAGGTTGTTGTTTTCAGGTTTTGTATTCTAGAGCACCAGTTTTTATCATAGGTTGATATATTGTATTTATTAACTTCTCGGTGAGTGTTGTTGGTCATATATATAGGACTTTGGAGATGTTTTTCTTTCGTATTTTGCATCATATCGATATTTTCTAATAGGTATTGATCCTAAAACTAGCATATAGGTTACATTTTCCCCTCCCTACATTTTTCATTACTAGTTTCTTGGTTCATTTTACCTTAGTATTGAACCCATTGATTTGTGACGCGAAGCATTTGTTTCCATATAGAAGTGTCATAATTCAAGTGGTGGAGCCTACCATTCATGGGTTCCCTATTTAGAACCTTGAGTGCAGTTTGGCACCCATGTTGAAGTATGTTCATAGGCTCGGGAGCCCTCTTAATGCCACCATGAATTTGTGTCGAAGCCACATGACTTCTTATCATTCTGTTTTTTGTCAATACTCATGGGGATCCCACATTTACGTGTTAAGTTGTAATACTACATTGAATTTTCCCACTTGGGATTTCCATCCTATTATTGGCTTCAACTTGTTGTTGTATATCTTGTTGATTATGCATTCTCTTCAGTTTCCAACCTTTGTGACTTGACACTCGTATCCATGGAGGAGACATTCCCCCAAGTTTCCATATCCTGCATGCATTCCTTTCATTGAGAATAGGTATGTTCCATGAACTTGGAACTAGATTGCTTTCCCGCGACACTCATTTATTCCACTGTATTCTAGCATTATTTTATTATTTTTTTACATTTATAATACGAAAGAGACAAAAAAAATCAAATAAAAAAAAGAGGATGGGAAAGAATCAAGTTCTCAGTATTTGTTTGGCAGCACTAATGTCTCCCTTGAATGAAGCACTAGTTTTGAGTCTCTATCTCAACAGATAGATTTTTTAGTATGGATTTAGGAAGCTAAACCTTTTTCATTGATTCTTTACTCCAACTAGTTATTCTTCATTCACTGTGGAGAGTATGTTGATGCATCCCATGTCATAGACTTATGCCATTGTTCATTCTTGAGTTTATGATGCCCAATTCACTTATGTATGGTGTTTATGTTTAAGGGAAGTTTTAGCCTTCATTGGTCATCCCTTAGAATTCCAAACTTTTCATGCCGGCCTCCCATTATCAAGTTCTTATCATAATCAACAAGAATTCATGTCTTATACTTTTTCTAGTATAGAAGGTCCCAATTGGCTTCCTGCGGGAGGGTTATCTCTTATTAAATATGACACATTGCTCTAATAGTTTGACATAGAGTATCATCCTAGGCCTGTTTTCATCATTGATAGGTTACCTTGCACTCAACAGGTGAAAATTCATCAATAGTCACTAACTAAGAAATTTTCCTCATTAGTGCAATTCCTCACCTTTGTTAGTGGTTTTATTATTGGTTGTTTCTCATATGGTCTCTTTCATGAATTATTCCATCTAGTTCATGCAAGAGACGTACTCAGTGGTGTGTTAGTACAATATTTTGTCCGAGTACTTCAAAATACTTGGCCTTCCATTGTTCCTTATGTTGGACAATGTGTGATACCTTAATTCCCTCCTTCCAGTGGATCTCTTTCCATTGACTCCGGACCATTTTCTCTAGGATTGGGATCTAGAGTCTTTTTATTACCTTGGGGTTTGCAGTCATAAGTGTAAATTTACCTCACTATTAACAATGGGAAGCAATCAATGTCTCTTGATAGATGGATTATACAAGAGTTCGACATTAGCCCATTCATTCACACTTCCTAGAATGTTCTAGGTACCTTGGTTCCCATTATCATTATTAGTGGGTTGTCTAGCATTTGTTAATAGTACACATAAATGATTAGTAATCAAATGGTGTCTCCTATGTTTGACTTTAGATAATTTATTAACATATTATGTAGACTTGTAACATTCATGTTTTGTTTTTGAACACCTTGGGTTAGTAGTAGCATCACCTCTTTTATGTTGCTTCTTGATTTGCATTGGACAATACCACTCCTTTACATGACATTGGTACTTGATGAGGATTAGTTTGTTCATTTATTTTATTCCAATTATTCTCCTTTGATTATGAGACATATATACACTATGTATTTGTTTGTTGATATGATCTCTTTTGACATGGATCCATTGTGTACTCATTTTTCGTGGCCATAATCATTGCTTACATACATACTTCATCGATATCTAGTGTAATTGATTTTGTGGCCATGCTTTCATCACTCTTGAGCATGGTTATTCTCTCCTTAGGAAGAGAGTAATCCATAATTGATTTCTTCTACATGTATTGTTCTGGTTCGGTGTTCGGTGAACTTTTCCTCGGCCCACTGCATAGTTTCCTCCTAGATTTAGACTTATAATCAAAAAATTGATGGACTATACAAGAGTTCAATGCTGGCCCATTTATTCACACTTGCTAGAATGTACTAGGTACCTTGACACCCATTATCATTATTAGTGGGTTGTCTAGCATTTTTTAATAGTACACATAAATGACCAGTAATTAAAGGGTGTCTCCTGTGTTTGACTTCAGATAATTTATTCACATATGGTGTAGACTCGTAACATTGACATTTTGTTTTTTAATACCTTGGGTTAGTAGTAGCATCATATATTTTATGTTGCTTCCTGAGTTGGATTGGACAATACCAGTCCTTTACATGACATTAGTACTTGATGAGGATAAATTTGTTCATTTCTTTGATTCCAATTATTCTCCTCTGAATATGAGACATATATCCACTCTGTATTTGTTCGTTGATATGATCTCTTTTGACATGGATCCATTGTGTACTCATTTTTCATGGACATAATCATTTCTTACATACATACTTCATGGATCTATAGTGTAATTTATTTCATGGACATGCTTTCATCACTCTTGAGCATGGGTATTCCCTTATTCCCTCGTCAGAAAGAGAGTAATCCATACTTGATTTATTCTACATGTATTGTTCTGGTTTGATGTTCGGTGAACTTTTCATCGACCCATTGCACTGTTTCCTCCTAGATTTTATAATTTATTTTGGCCATCAAATTCCCTTCTGACCTCACACATTAGGGGGAATATATTATAGAATATTTTCCATATCATATTCATAGATGCACCTTTTTGGCCAGAATCTCAAATCCACTTTCAATTGCAAACCAAATTTCCTCCTCAAACTCTTCAAAAAACACTTTTTTGTAAATCCACATGATCCTTTTGGGTAGAAAGAAGTGTGATGGGTGTTGGAAAATATCACCATCCATGATATCCATGTAAATATATCTTATTTGTATGGGTTTTTTGAAATAATATGAGGTTGGGTGCTTGTAGTAGCTTAGTGGAGTTGTGAACTAAAGCTAAGAATGAGGTTGTGTGTCTGTTATTGCATTTTCCTATAGAGAAAATGACTCCACATCCGTGAGAAGGTTGTTGTGAGCACTTGAAAGAATTTTTTTATAATTCATGTAGTCCCCAACTACATTATTTCGTGGCCAAATGTGTGCATTATAACCCTAGAAGGAAGTGGAAAGGCCTGAGCAACTGCGTGGAAAAGAAGGGGGATCCCATTCCTTGGGTTGTGCAGGTTGAAGGAAAGAGAGATGGTTTGGAATCATTGTTGGATTATAAACCTTGTAATTGGGATGATGAGAGCGTGGAAGATGGAAAGGAGAGTCATACCTCCTTCTAGACTCATAGCCTCAGCTTGGGGGTGGATTTTTATTGAGAGAAAATGAACAACAAGCTTATGGATGGGAGGAACACCTTTCATATGAAATGAGTTGGATAAACTATTTAAAGAGTTAAGGCATCATCCTTTTATAGTAGATTTGACTTGCCTTAGGATTCTTCTTAGGTGTCATGCAATCCACTACAATTCCAAGTGGACTCGAATGCCATCTTCCAACTTCACATTCTTTAGTTCCTTTTCCATCAAATATCTATGTCCAACAAGTGTTCCCAAATGCACCCAATTTTCCAAGTATGTCCATCAAGCATTCCAAAGTGTTCCCAATGTTCCCAAGTACACCCAACAAGCGTTCCCAAGTGCACCTGACAAGTGCACCCAAGTGAGTTTGACAAGTGCACTTGGAAAGTACATCCAAGAGTACTCATCCACTAACTAATGGATGCTCAACCCCTTGGGTTTACACATTTTTCTTGTGAAAATTAGCTATCCCAACTTGTATAAAGGAAATATGGAACAAATCACCACTCCATTCATTGATCGGGAAGAAAATTTCTAGGATTGCAACCTTCTATGGAAACCCTCTACGCCCACTTGGGTAATTCACCTACTACCATCCACATGAAAATACCTTGCATCCTCCCACACTAAAAAAAAATTCATCTCGGCAATGTCCAACCAACACTTGTTTAAACACTCCAAGCTTCTACTTCTTTAACTTTTGGATATTTTCTTCATATTGTCATGATGCTTCTTTCCTTTCCCAATTGTTCTCCTCATTAGGTCTATGTTTCAATATTAAAAGGTATTCATGCCTTTGATTCTAATCGAAGTGAGTGGTCATGTGTGCTAGTATATTTTCCACTTCCAACTCTGGTCTATTTTTGAAAAACACACGGGCTTTGGGTGGTGAAAATATACTAAGCTCACCTTCATTTCCTACAAGGCTTCAACTAATATAGAAAATAATATGGTGATATATCATGCATTATGGTAGATCCAATATGTAAGTGACATTGTCAATATTTTCAAGTACATTGAACTCTCCTTCAAACTACCACAGAAAATAATTATACATGCCACTTAATGGCTTGAATTTCTCTATGACCAAATTAAATAATACCAAGTCACCAACTTTAAACTCTACCTCCCTTCTATCATGATATTCCCAACACTTCATCCTTTCTATTACATCCATCAACTAAATCCAAGCCCTCTCCAATATGTCTCTCCATCCCTTCATGAACCTTAATGTTAATGGGTTGACTCATAGTAGCCTTGCATAACTATGTGGGGTGTCAATAGTTATTGTCCATAGTATCCTTGTAGAACTCTTTTGCATGTTGTAACTAAATTGGGATGCATCCAAAAAATATGTCTAGTTCGATTGGTTTTCATGGAAAAAATGTCATTGATATGTTCTATCTACCCATCGATTTGCAAATGATAAATTGAACTCATCAACAACTTGGTTCCAAACAGCTTGAATAACTCTATCCAAAACCATCCTGTGAACCTTGTATCTCTAGCTAGCATAATCCTCAATAGAGACCCTAGTACTTCACAACATTCTTAAAAAAAAAATTGCAACCTATTATGTTGCACAAGCAACCTCGTTTGGAACAAAGAATGTGTACCTGGAAATTCATTCAACTACAACGAAAATCCCATTATACCCTTGCAAAACCAGAAGTTGAGTGATCAATTCGATAGAGACACTTTCCCAAGTTATCTCTAGAATCGATAAAGGTTGGAGTGTACCATTTTGAATTTTGGTGTTTGGCTTGTCTTGTTGGCATAGAATATAAGTATAGACATAGTCTTCCACATCTTGCCTCATAATTTCTTAATATTAACCTCATTCTAGTAATGTCATTTCCATTCACTATCCTTACTGTCTTGCCTAAAGTGAATCATGGCTCTCTCTCAAGAGTTCCTTCCAAAGTTTGGATGACTTAGACAAATAGATGTAATCACCAAAGTACAAAAATCTACTATCCATCTAAAACTTCCGTGTTCTTCCCTCCTTCACCTACTTCATGGTGTTCAAATCTATGGGATCCTTGTGCAATCCCTCTTTAATATTCTCTTGCAAGTTTGTGAAAACTTATGTCTTACTGCCCATAATAACTATAAACTCATCCTCATCTAAGGTTTCAAGATACACCTTCCTACTTATGTAATCTACTAATGCGTTCAACTTGCCTGGTTGATAGTCAATGGTCATGTTGAATTCTACCAAGAAGTCTTGACATTGTTCTTGCTTAGGTGACAATTTTGGTTGGGTGGAAAATTAACTTTTCACCACATTATCTATCTTCACAATGAATATTTTTCCTAACAAGTAGTGCCTTCATGCTTGTAGGAAATGCACACCTATCATCATCTCTTTCTCATGGATGGGGTACCTCCATTCATGATCTTGTAACTTTTTACTCTCATAAGCCACTAGATGACCTTCCTATGACAAAATTATTCTAATGGAATATTCTAGAGAATATGTATGCACTTCAAATAACTACTCAAAGTCCAACAACTTCATATGAACTAACACAAGTGTATGCTTCAATTCACAGAATGTCTCCTAGAATTTCCTGTCCAATTCCATGGTCTATTCTTCTTCAATAAATCACAGAGTTGTGTTGAAATGTTATACTAGGCTTCAAAAAATATGAAATAGTAGTTACCCAAATCAAGGAAAATTATTACCTATGAATTGTTCTTAGTTCCTCCCAATCCTCAATCTCCCTTATCTTCAAAATATCCATGTGGATGCATCCTTTTCAAATCTAGTGGCCCAAGAATGGAATTTCATTTTTCCCAAAGGCACACTTGGACTTCTTTAAGTACAATTGGTCATACCTTGGTGCCTCGAAGACTTATGTCAAATGAATGTTGTTTTCTTCCATTTTCTCACTCAACACCACAATTTCATGTAAGTAGACAACCTAATCCAAAATGGATCATTATATAATTTGTCATCTATCTTGATACTTTCTAGGTGGAAAAATTGGAGGAATTGGCTTGCAAGGCCCATTTTAGTGGTACACCCCAATTTGGAGATTTTGGTTATGGAGCCTCCCATATCCATTTTGAGGCATCAAATGGAAATTTTGGGGATAAGAAAATTGTAAGCATAGCTCCCAACCTCTTGATTTTGTTATAAACACTGATACCTTTCCAACGATGTCAAAATCACCTCAATTACAGTCTATATATAGTAGTTATGCCTCCCACAAGTTGACCTACCTTGTTTACCACCATGGTACCGAGTGGATTCCACATCAACCCATGTTACTCATGTGTGAGGTTAGTTATGTGTGGAATTTAAAGAATATTCCATAAGTTCCCAAAACCTAACACTAATTGAGGGTTGAGGCATGCAAAAACCCTAACCCTAGATGACTATCAGACTAAGTTAAATATTGGTTCTCTAGGAGGAGAGGGGGTTCTATTATTTTAGCATTGCACTTATTCCATAGTTGACTAGACCATATAAGAGTGGGATTTGAAAACATAACAAAGGATAAATAATATTGTGTAGTATCCATTCATGCCACAATGTCAAAGTAAGTTCCATAGTGAGTGTGCCTTTCTTAATATGTGCATTTTCATAGTTTAAGAAAAAAGAGAAAAGTATAGGCCTCACCTTATAGCTAGGTTTGATATTGTATTGGGTTTCCCAAGATATATATTGTGTTCATTCGTTTGGATGGTGTGTTCATTATTTTATTGTGTTCATTATTGGATGGTGGATTGTTATTTCATTTTTGTATTTCAATTATTTTCATAAATTTGAGCATTAAACTAGTATTGGGTTTTCTCTTATATTGGGTTTCCCAAGATACATAGTGTGTTCATTTGTTTGGATGGTGTGATCATTTGATTGTTATTTCATTTTTGTATTTCAATTATTTTCATAAATTTGAGCATTAAAATAGTAATAATAAATATGGAGCCCTATCCCCTAGGGTGTAGGGTAGTTAGTGATGGAGTGTATTTTTAAGGCACTCTGTTGTATGAAGTCATCGGTTCAAAACCATGAATTACCTTGTATGTCATGTATGGTACATCATGGACACACTAGGAGGTTATAGTGGTATTAGTCGGATAACATGACCTGGTGTCACAAAAGTACGCTCCTGACTAGTTGTTGATTTCTCTAGTCGCAGTATATATATATATATATATATGGAGCCTTGAGGGTTAGCTCAATTTTTCTAGAGCCAGAAGTGATTTTATCATGCTTGTTGTTGGTCACAGTTTCTACTCTCTTAATTTCCCTGAGTGTAGATTTTAACCTTGTACAATATTTATTGCAAACATATTTTCAGTAAAAGAATAGAAAAGATACAATGGAAAATAAAAACATTACACAGATATTTTTCCCCTAGAAACCCAAACCAAGAAAACCAACATATTATATATTCATTCATAGTGATACATTTTTTACAATACAATATACATATAGGAACCAACGAAATCCAAAACCCTAACCATATGAATTGGATTAGTCAAAAACCCTAATTCCTTAACCAAAGATAGAAAACCATCCGAAAAAATCCATGTGTCGAAAACCACCCAAAAAAATCCATGTGTCGAAAACCACCCAACAATGGACATGAAAATCAAGGCAACATGAAAAATGAGGGAAAAGAACAACACATTTACCAAGGACAAAAAATCTCAAACCCCTCTGAGCACCCGACACAACGCAGATGTTACTACTCGTGCAAATAATATAACACATACCCAACATTCTCCCACTTGTCGTATTCTTTGCATAAAGGGGGTTACAGGGTTACATAGTCAACAATCTAGGGCATCAATGCCCATGGATCCTCTACACCAAGATAACTTCTCAGTGCTCACATATTTTTTTAATGAATATGCAACATTCTTCAAAGTTTCCACCTTCATCAACAATACTTGTTTTTCTTCAACCATGTCTCTCACAAAGTGATATTAAATATCAATATGCTTTGTCTTTGAATGATAAGTTGGGTTCTTCACGAGAAAAATTGCACTTTGACTGTCACAATATATCCTTATAGCTTGTTGTACCAACCCAATACCTGAACACAATTTTTTTAACCATAGTGCTTCCTTACTTGCATGAGTGGCTGCCATGTACTCATCTTCTGTAGTTGAAAGTGCCACTACAACCTGTCTTTTTCTCATCTAGCTTATTGCTCCTCCAAACAGGTTAAACACATACCCACTTGTAGATATCCTACAATCCATATCTCCATCCCAGTATGCATACACAAATCCATGTATATCCACCACTCTGTCCAATCCCATTCTTCCTTGGTAGAAACATCCATAGCTAGAAATTCCACACAAATACCTGAAAACCCTTTTTAATGTTGTCCAATGCTCCTTCCCTGGTTTTGACATATACCTTCTCAAAAATCCCACTGCATGTGCAATTTATGGTCTGGTACAGACCATTGCATACATCAAACTGCCAACTGCACTCGCATATGGAACATGAGACATGTCCTCCTCCTTTTCCTGTGTCTTGGGACACTGATCTGTGGATAAATTTACATCAACGGGAATAGGAACCTTGACCAGTTTAGATTCCTGCAAATTAAACCTCTACAATATTGTCTCGACATATTTTATCTGATTTAACTAGAGTTTCCTCTTTTTCTGATCTATTTTAGTTTCCATGACCAAAATTATTTGAAACACCAAGATCCTTCATGTCAAATTTAGAGGACAACTGAGTTTTCACATCCTAGATAATCTCCTTATTGTTTCCTATCAACAACATGTCATCCACATGCACGAAAAAATAAATCAAATGATCAACAATTAATTTAAAATACACACAATGATCCTCTTTTCTTCTTGTGAAGCCAAGTCCCAACATATAAGTGTTGTGTTCGTTTCGTCACTTGGGTGAGAAAAACAAGGGCACTTGCATGCATAGTTGGGCCTACTAGACAAGACAGAGGTTAGTGCATGGGTTAAACAAACCAAACACATGAAATAAACAATTAAACAAACTTAAACAACTAAGAAAACAAAACTATAATGCATAAGAAACGTTTATAACCATAAACAATCAACCAATGACCAAGATTATGCCACCAATGGATAACTATATTAGTTGGAAAAACACCGAATATAAAAATGAGGACTTATGAGTCCCCTCTTCCTCCTTGGGAGAGCTCTTTAGTTCCCTAATAGAGATATCTTCTTACAAATGGAAGAAAATTGGCAAATGATGAAGAAAAGCAATGCCTATTCCCTCAAGAGGTGGGTGGAATGGCCTATTGGAATGATGCTAGAATGCTCCTAGGAGAAAAGAGGATTCTCAAGGGATAATTGAGGCAACATAACAATACTATGAAGATATTTGTTTCTTAGTGCACCCATGGCCTCCATTTACAGCATTTATTCAAGGCAATATTCAACTAGTTCTTGGTGTGAACAAGGGTCCCTTTAGGGCACCCTTTGGTCCTTCACCAACCCCCCATTCGGATTTAGCTAAGATATGAAGGTCAAATCAAGTTGGGAGTTGGTCCATAAGTGGTTGAGGGGCTAACAAGAACCATATTTTATTTGTTCATAGGAGTGCGTGACTTTTCTCATACACAGTCACGCATATGGCACATTTTGTGCTCTACAGGCTTATTTGGCCCACACGCTTCCTTTAGTGAGTTTGTGCATGTCAATTTTTGTCCAATTGTATAGTTTTTTCCTTTTGGAAATGAATTTTGGTGTTTTACATGAACTAATATTTGTTTTTCATTGTTGTATTTCTGTAATCATTTGCGTGCAATGTTGCAGATGAAATTTCAGTGATAATAGATGCCCCATAATGTGTGAGGTTAGGAGCATACGTATAGCCGAAATACATCAATGTTTCTTCTACTGAGAGTGCTATTGCAATGAACAGTGCTAAGAGGAATTGCAAGAGTGATTAGTTTGAGGGAGAGGGGAAACTGTGGGACCCAAATCTTTCTCTAGGGATAAAAAATAAAATCTGTATACAAACGAGCCGAGCATGCCCCATGCTCGTGTCATGTAACTCAAAATGTAAAATAGTAACTGAAGTTGTATGTTGATGTAGATAACTGTAGCACCCTCTTGGGAGGTTTGATAATGGAAGATGACAATTTTGAATGGGGAACATACTCTGAAAAGAGTCAAGGACTCCTGAAAGAAGTATCGATGACTCGTAGGCATTGATGGCCTAACAAATTCAGAGGTCTTCAGCTGGTATAAAAAAACTGCAACAGTCGCATAGTAAGACCCACCATAACATGAGATTTTTCTTAAGTCAAATATTATGGGGGTCAACGGAATCAAAGAGAAATGATATTTCTCTCTGTGTCATCTGAGACTCCTCATTGTAAGGGTAATGAGAATTAAGATACTGTCACCCTTCTGGAAACTATGTTGATGTCGACAGAAAGGGGGATGCGACTCCAAGAATCAAAGGGTTGCATGCCATGGAGATAAGATCAGGAACTGATAGGGAACATGAACGAAGTCAAGATACGGTGATACTCAAGATTTCACTTGGTTGGGGTTATGTTTGAAGGATTGTTACCCATGATCTTGGTCAATCTTGATGGTGTATTGATGATGGTGTACTCAGGCTCCTCATAAGAACTTTCTCCTGAGAAAAGTGGCATTCATCTCTTCCAAGAACACTTACTTTTGAAGAGAGTTCACAGGTTGCTAATATCCTAGGGTGTGAGACTGACCCATTCTCGCAGGCTGCCTTAAGCTAGGGTGCAAACTTATCTCACTGTGCTATATAGCTAGGGTGCGAACTTGTTCTAAAGCTTGGAAAAAGATGAAGTCTCGATGGTTCTAGAAGGGAATATTCTAGAAGAATGGGTTGTCATTCGAATGGTTATCCTTTTACTGGTTTCCTTGATATTGTGGGATCATTATTATCCAAGTAACCATCTCATTCTCTCCTATATATTGATGGAATTCTCATGGAAAAGGTTAAGCAAGATTCATTGGAGAATTAGTGAAAGAATTGTGTGAAGGACCTAGCT
>SNQJ01S0037362.1:1859-13320 GCA_010110895.2 Picea sitchensis
CAGTTTGACTAGTTGAGTTGAGTTTAGATGTTGCATTGGGATCATCACCATGCAACATTGGGATAATCACCATGCTAATTCGACCTTTCCTTGGTATCATCACCAAAGTGGTGCATTAGCCTTGATTCCTTGAGCTAACTCCTCACTACTTTCTGTTCAATCAGTTAACTGAAGACTAGTTGACTAGTTAACTCAACTAGGTGGTAGTTCACTCCTATAACTACCTGAGAGACTAGAATAGGTGGAATTTCACTCCCGTAACTATTGGTGTGTGTCCAGATCACTCTAGACCACCACTATGGTGACTTGGTTCACCACAAGTTGAACTCATTGAGTTATATAGAGTATATCATGTGTAAATCATTCATTATTCACAACGGTTAATGAGAATTCTTTCCATTCTTTCTCTCCTTCTTCCTCTTTTTCCAATTCTCTCTACAAATGTGTGTATCATTGTTTAGCTAGATCTATTTTGTACAGGTCAAAACATTTACATATTTTATCCTCACAACATATTTATTTCTAAAAAGTTTCTATAAATAAAAAAATAAAAAATCTTGTATTCAAATTATTTAGCAAGGTTATATAGAGTTAATGAATTTTTTACTAATTGATTAAAGAATGATTATACTTGATTGCTTGTTTAGTTTTCATCTCCATCCTTTCTATGGTGCATGTACAAGTGTATGAATAAAAATTTTTTGTTACTGGTGGAATTAGCAACTAGTTGGGAACGTACTACCACTATAACCTCCAGACATGCCAACACCACCCCTCAAGGGGCACACAATATAAGTTTAGGGTTTCAAACAGATAAATTCACATAAATAAGTTCCTTAACATTACACTCCATCATAAACTATTCTACATCCTAATACTATGTGTATAAATAATTTTAAAAAATCCAATAATATCTATTTATAACATGATATTATTATTTTTTCTTTATATTGGCGGAATCAGAAACTTGCGGTTCTCATACTCGCATGACATGGGGTCGATACCTTTCCTCTACCAAAATAACCTCCTGGTGTGCCACACAACCAGCAAGCATGGAGCACAAGAAAATCGGGGTGAGAATCGAACTTGAGACCTCCTTTACATATTTCCTTCCATTTACACGACACTTGCCAATCGGTCTTCACCCGTGTGGGATATAACATGATATTATTGACCCTTCGACTTGGATAATAAAATTCCAATTATGGATTAGATGATCCAACAGTTGCGATGAGTCCCGATATGATATGATGGTTCATGTTTCTATGAACTCTTTCTCCCACAATCCAATAACTCTTGGACTCTCTCTTTCATCCAATGATCCACAATCAATAAAAAGAGATTGACGATGCCTATAGCCTCTTCCACGATCTTGATCTTCGACTATGCACCTGCAATTACGATAGGGTCATCGATCCTTTAAACTGATCGATGATCACGTCAATGATATCCTTCAGAGGTTATGTTCCCCTAAGAATCCTCTTCCTCGAACCGACAACAAAACCGTAATGTATTTAAACATCAATTACACAGATATGCAAAGACTGTCAATACCTAATTCCATAGAGACATGACATTCAAAGTAATAGAGATTCCTCACACACAATAAACATAGATTTCTTGAGAAACACTTGAAACAGAGTGTCCTTTTCTTCAATTACCCATATTCACACTTACTATACATGAATTTACATAAGGGTTCAATGTCTTGTTAGACCTAAATTACATTTAAATAGGGTTGTTTCCTCTCTCTTGGCCTGATCTCACTCTGGATGGCCACCTTCTTGGCCTAATTTCCACTTAATTGGCCACCTCTCTTCCTGGCCTAATTTCCACTCAATTTTTCACCTCCCATGCCCTCAAGGATTACAATCATTTGTACAACAAGATCCTGAAACCAATTTTGTTTCAAATCCACAAATCTCTCAACTAACAATCTTAATCAATTTCCTAGGATCTGTAGATCCACAAATCACTCAAGAAAATCCACAAACTTCCCATGACATATACAAATATCCTAAGATCTCTCAAATCCTCTCACGTTATCACACATTTGAGAATATTTACAATCAAATCCTCACTTTCATTATCAAACCCCTATCCTATGTCTCTCTTCTAAATCATAAAACATAGGAAAACGCAATAAAAAAACAAGAGGGAACCAACTCGCTTAGTGAAATGAATACCCATTAGGTCTTATCAAAATAATGATTGATGGAGGTAGGATTCTCCTACATTAGACACCCAAGGAACAATATTTTTCATGATCTCATGATCATAAGTTCCTTTTGTTGAAATCCTCCTGGATCCCAAACTTTATATTGCAACTTGCTTTCCTTGTTGTCTTGTTGCATCATTGTTTTCTGAAATTCTCCATTTTCTCTGTTGATGTAGATCTTCTTTGCTCCTTCATGTATTCTCTGAGACATCTTCACCATCAACATCGTCATTTATTCAATTTCAATGTCCACCGTATCCTTATGCTAGTACATACTCTGCAATTTGTTATTTTGTTGTTGTATTTTGTTCTTGTTTCTTCTATCCATTGGTTGTTGCATTATATCTTTTGGATTCTTACTCTGATTTCCACTTGTTCCATTTTTTATTGACACATCAATCTTCTATTCCAGACCTGCAAATCCCTTGTATCCTTCACCACTTGTATCATTAGCCAACCATTCCTCTAGAAACTTCATCTCGTCTTCTATCACCCCTTTCTCCTCTTGACTTCTCAATTTATTCACTTCCTCTCTTTGAGAACATTCAACTTGTCATGCTCATCCAACCTAAGCTCGAACTAATACATTATTTTTCCACAATTCTCCCAAGAGATCACACCTTCTCTTCCTCGTGCTTTCAAGAAAACAATTATTTCTTCTATCATAGTTCTCCTAGTTGTCATGGATTCTATCAAATCCTTTCCTTGTCTTCTCCAACCTTGAAACACAATATTTAAACCATAGTTAATTAAAACACATAAAATAAACATATTCAATATTTGTTTATTATATTAACTCCTTTTGATTCATTCCTCTGAATCAATTCAACTTCTCTGTCCTGTCATATTTTACTCAATCTGAACTCCTCTGTACAATGTTTCTGCATTGATTTTACTCAATCCAAACTCCTCTGTACAATGTTTCTGCATCAATTTTACTCAAATCACACTTGCTTTGTTTCTCCCTAAAATCATACCAACTCTCTACAATATCTTTCAACTCTTTATTCATGCCTCTATATGCACTTCATAACTAAATGCGTGTACCTGAAATCATTCAAATGAGCACATAACTTTGTCTGCTTCACCTCGAAAGAGCATTTTATCAAGCTCTAATACAAAGTGATATCCTAGCACATACCTCACCCACAGTTAGGAAACCTTTACAAATCAAGGTTGCACATTAAACCCACAAAGGGGTGTCAAAGGATCTATCTAAAATCATGTAATTGGTTAAGCGCTTAGGTTCTTACCTAATTCCCCTTCAACAGTGGCTAGAACCATAACCCAACCTAAAAAGGTGCTTGTTTTATATATAAAATCTCTAAGCCTAAGCTCCTATCCTTCAAGCATGTGATAAATGGACATGATCAAGCACTTAAACATTGGGTACTTACTTCCTCGAAGCTCTTATCCTAACTATAGATCCACCATAGATTTTCACGATCAAAGGTGGAGACACTAGCCAACCTCAATGGTGATCCAACGGTCCTATTTTAATGAGACGTTGAGATGAACGACCCACGTGAATCTAACAAGATGGCATGTTAACAAATTTCTATTGCGCACATTAATATGGAATTGAAATGTATTCAAATAACAGACGATCTATACTAATAGCGCGACACCTCCATAAAATTAATGCTCGTGTAAATCCAATTTTCACTTTCAGTGTTGACCATTGATCCAACCTTTTAACTAACAATTAGATCTCCTCGCCATGTAACTCCCCTCCAACGTAAATCTATATTTGGGTCTTAATCAAGGTTTGGAAAAAAGGTTGAGGTTTCTCCTTACTTCGCAATGAAATCTGATGGTCCTCCTCTGTATTGATCCCCGATATAACGGTCACAAATGGCTCACCCTTCCACTTAGATCAAACAGCTTCCAATTATCGCTTAGATGATATGATGATTGTGATGATTCCCGATAGGATCTTATGGTTCCTATTTATATGAACTTTTTCTCCCACGATCCAATAACTCCTCGATTCTCTCTTTCATCCAATGGTCCACAATCAATACCAAGAGATCGACAATGCCTATAGCCTTTTCCACGATCTTGATCTTCAGCTATGCACCTAAAATTACGATAGCATCATCGATCCTTCAGAGTGATCGATGATCACATCAATGATATCCTTCAGAGGTTATGTTCCCCTGAGACTCATCTTCCTTGAACTGATAACAAAACCCTAAGGTATACAAACATCAATTACACAGATATGCAGCGACTATCAATACCTAATTCCATAGAGGCATAACATTTAAAGTAACAATGATTCTTCACACACAATGAACATATATTTCTTGGGAAACACTCGAAACATTGTGTCATTTTATTCAATTACCGATATGCACACTTACTATAGATGAATTTGCGCAAGGCTTCAATGCCTTCTCAGACCTAAATTACATTTCAATAGGTCTCTTTCCTCTCTCTTAGCCTGATCTCACTCTCGATGGCCACCTTCCTGTCCTAATTTCCACTTAATTGGCCACCTCTCTTCTTGGCCTAATTTACACTCAATTGGCCACCTCCCATGCCCTCAAGGCTTACAATCATTTGTACAAGAGGATCATGAAACCCATTTTGTCTCAGATCCACAAACCTTTCAACTAACAATCTTAATCAATCTCTTAGGATCTCTAGATCCACAAATCATTCAAGAAAATCCACAAACTTCTCATGAGATCTAAAACTATCCTAAGATCTCTCAACTCCTCTCATGTTCTCACACATTCTAGAACATTTACAATCAAATCCTCACTTTCATTATCAAACCCCTATCTCTTTTCTAAATCATAAAACATAGGAAAATACAATAAAATAAACTTGAGGGAACCAACTCCCTTAGTGAAATGAAGACCCCCTAGGTATTGTCAAAATAATGATTTGATGGAGGTAGTATGATCCTGCATCAACTTTGGATTGCAACAAATATTTACTTATATCCTAAATTAATTGCAGTTATAACCTTTACTTGAATGCTCAAATTTCGATCCTTGATTTTATATATATTTCATCCATCTCAATCAGATAACTAATGATGAGTGAAATTTGAAATAGGTGTAATTATTTGCATATTACTAGCAACAAAATTATTGTTTCTTCAAGTTATAATAAGTTTTGTCCCAACCATACTAGGAATATGTAATTGCAATAAAAAAAAAATCTAATAGCATTGACTCTGAGGAAAAAATGTCTTCAAAATTCAAACAAGAGTGACATGTTTGAAACTAAACCTCCAATTACATTGTTTCCATGGCTAAATAACATTTTCCATTTTCCATTAAACTACATGTTTTATAACTAACTACCTTGTACAAATTTATTTGCATCACTACTATCCTTATTTGAAGCTAAGAACTGTCATACATTCTATATATGAAACATAGCATCTTCCATTTTCTTGTAAACTACATATTTTGTAACTATCGTGTACATATTCATTTTCATCACTACTATCCTTATTCAAGAAGCTAAGAACTATCATGCATTTGATATATGAAACATAAGCTTCTCACCAAAAGAAATTACATCTTCTCTTCCACGTGTCTATTCTTCAAGATCTGCATAGCATTTGACTTCATTCTTCCTTAACAGATAAAATAATTGGGAACCATGCATTGGTTTTACAATAAGATTAAAATTATCCAAATATGTGAATAGATAATATATATAATAGTTATAGGATGTTTTCACATTGGTAACGTTTTCCAAGAGGTTTTCACATTCATAACTTTTTCCAGTGTATTCTTCTTTAGAGCCAATAATAAACTTCCTTTTAAAAAGGGAACCAGGAATTTTTAGCCTTTTAGATTGTTATGATTTAAATAAATAGTAACAAGTTCTTAAATTTTGGTATTGTCATTATTTGAGTGATATTAAATGTATATCACCAAAATTTCTCTATAAGGCATGGATAATAGTTGCATGTTTGGATTAGATACAAAGGCAGTAAATATCAAAATTGATGATTTGTAAGTCTTTTGAAGTACTTACTAATTCATTTCATACTATAAATCATAAATCATGTGAATCATTTATCTTAGTCATTCAATGCTAATACATACATATTTAAAATACTTCTTTAGGATGTATCTCACTAACTATTGAAAACAAATTCCTGGTTAAAGTTAGCCTTAAACAAAACCCATTTATCATACCTTTTTTTCATTTATAAAATATGAATATAGATAAAATTTAGACACACTCATCAAGATATAAGTGTCATTGTCTCAAAGATATTATCATGTTCTAGTATTATGTTTTCTATGTTATATGTATATTATACTATGTTTGATAATGTTTCCAAGCTATATCTCTATTATACTATACTAGTTATTGCTTTTATGTTCTATGTCCACCTCACATTCAAAACTTACCCAATGCACACAAGCATATATGAAAATCAATTTGAACTATTCTTTCGTTTTTGAAGATTTGTCTAGAAAAGCATCAATGAGCGAAGTTGGTTCTCCCTTGCTTAGTCATGGGATTCAGGTGATATAAGTTTAAAGACAACTTAAGAATCCTCTTATCTCTCATGTTAATTGTATTGTGTTATATAGTCATAACCTTCATCTCAATAAGAGACGAGGATACTAGCTTAAATGATCAAATGCACATCCTTTACCTCATTGACCACATCCTCCTCTAAAGCCTCCTCTTCCTTGGTAACACCTTGACCATGGCCTCAATAGTCATTCCATGTTCCTTGGTCGGTGTTTTGTTTAGTGGGTTGTGTATGATAGACTGTGTGCACATTCAACTTATTTCTCCCATTTAGTCAACACTCTTGTGTTGAATGGTTGTTTTATTCATAGATGTAGCACCACTTTGTCTTGGCATTTTTAAAATTATGCAGAAAATATCTAGTTGTATGTGTTGGAATATTGGTTCTCATTGATGTCAACCCTAGTCAACCCTAGAAAAATCCCCAAGGAAAGTTTGGAATCTTTTGGAAGTAATGATTGTATTTGAATAAGTCTCCAAAGTGGTTCCCTTATGGCCTATCCTTAAGCATAACCCTCACAGGAATATGCTTTGAATAAGTCTACAAGAATCACTAAAAATATGGTTAAGTGGTTAAATGGTTAAGAAGAGCCGAAGGTGCGGTCATGAAGCCCAAAGTTGATTGAATAAAAAAAGTATGAATGACATTGAAAATGCATGCAAAACCTCCATAGATTGATAGTCCTTGTCATGTCATTTCCAATGCTAGGTGGCACACCATGTGGTTCCTCACGGTTGAGAAGTTATTCTCTCTTAAAGTTGAATCCATGAAGTATGGTCAAGAATCCCTGGATCTAAGGTCAAAGAATTTACAAGTCAGACCCAAATCAATGAAAGGAGAAAAATTTGTTGAAATAAAAAGTTACAAGACAACCCTAAATTCAAGTAAAGGAGGCACTTGCAAAAGTATAAATACACATCAATAACCTCTCATTTGTTTATCCAAACAAGTCTGTGTTTTATGGTATGGAGCTAGTATAAGTGGGTCTGCACTTTTTCTAGGAGGATTGGTGATCTCAACAAAGCAAATATGGCCTAGGAGAAAGGAGGTCAAGGAGAGAAATGTGTATGGAGGTGTTCGTACCAATTTTTTAAGGTTATCGACGGGTTGCAGTGGAGAAAAGCGTGGATGCACATGGGTTGCAGTGGAACAAGGTGCGGATGTCCACGAGTTTACAATGGATGAGTCACAGATCTTTGAAAAACTTGAAGAAGGTGATATCTTCTTGATCCTGAAGTTGAGGAAGGCTTGAATATATGATATCTCATGCACTAGGTTGTTCACATGTTGAAAGGTGTATTCTTATATGTATTTTGAGGCTTGTATCTTGGAGGTTATGGCATATGCTTTGAGGCATATCTTGGAGGGTTTGGAACATTTTTTAGGCATATCTTTGTCCCATGGTTTGAGGCATATTTTGTATGTTTTGGTACATGCTTGAGGCATATATTTGGCACATGGTTTGAGGCATAACATGGGTCATGGATATTTTGGCATATGCATGAAGCATTTATTGAAAGTGTTGCCACATGGTTTGATGCATATATTGATGATGTTGGGAATATGTTTTGAGATATTTTCTTGGTGATATTGGCATATGACTTATGTGAGTGGATCTGGTTTTATTGATGTTGATGTTGATGATGAGATATCAATATCAGTGACAATAATAGCGATAATTTGATGATGATGTATTAGTATCAATGACACTGACAACAGTAGTGACAGGTTGAGCCTCCATTTATATTTCAAGGAGGAAGGAAGGGTCAAGGAAAGGGGTTTGGAGACTCCTTCTAGTTTTTGTTGGAGAATATAGGGAGTCATATATTCCTTCAACTTGGATCCTTTAAATTAGGGGGTTGGAGCTGGAGAATCTAGGGATTTGTTGCTTCCTTTAGGTTGGATCTTGTAAACAGGGGATTGGAGATGGAGAATTTAGGGATTTATAGCTTCCTCTAGGTTGGAGCATGTAAACGGTGGGTTGGTGCCTCCTTCCATTTGGTGCTGGAGAATTTTAGAAGTTGTCACTTCCTATGAATGTAATATTCCTATATATAATAAATCATTTTGTGGTTTTATCCTGTTAGCGTCAGAAGTCACTCCTGGATTGCTTGCAGGAGCAGAGCCTGACACCCATCAATTTAATGTCACGATTTGTTTGAAAGGGGTGATCAAATGGAAGCAAACTCGGAACAGTCGTCTCAACTCAGAAACTAGGCTAGGTACGCATGAACAGGTGAGTGAGGTCTTAGATAAACTTCAAACAGTGAGTTGTAGTAAAAGGTGAGTAGGGGGAAGACTTGCATGAGAAGAGTGCGAAGGTCTATCACAAACATCAGGTTCGTAACAGACTGGAGAAGAAAGCATTTGAACGCAAAAAGCCTTTTACATTCAAAATACAGAAAACCAGAGAAAACAATAATGTCACAACAAATCCTTTATCATAACATAACTGCAACAATCCATGTGAATCCTTCGATCATGAACTCTCTAATATGAGATGAAAACAAAGATGGAAAAGGGAGAACTGTTTGTCATAAAACAAGAAGTCTCAAACACAGATACATAACCAGGGAACCAGAATGTTCGCTGAAACTTTATAGTCGGGAGCTTAGCTCTACCATCGATAGATACAAAATGGAAAAAATGCCTACATATAGCCAAAACAAAACAACAACAGCGGAAACGAGAAGCTGCATTAAAAAAATTTGCGTCTGCATGTCTTCTGACAGTCTGCGCATGTAGACTCTGGATGATCGTGCACTTATGACAGACACAATGGGACTCCTGACTGTCCTGCAGTGGTTTGACAGACACAATCTTCGTCAGGAAGGACTATCAGTCTGCTTGTACGCTTGGTCCTTTCCTGGCCTTCTATTTATGGAAGAAGACGATGCTCAACCACCTTCACAGCAATAATAACTGCTCCCTTGGGATTGGGAACGACCTTGGTCAACTCTGCCCTCTGGGACATGGAAGACCCCTTGCGCTGCCACCTGGAACAACTTGGACGATCTGATGAATAAGCATGGAGGCCAGTGCGAAGGATGGGGCGCATAACGGGAGTGGTGGTACCAACACTATGAGGGTGAGACGAGAAGCGACGAGGCGCGGGAGATGTGGCACGGGAAGGCACGCGATGAGAGACAATAAGCGGAGGGAGGTAGGAGGTGAAATGTGATGGGCACAATAAGGCTGACGTGGGAGCGAGTGTGACAAGTGGTGAGTGGATGATGAGGTGGGAGGAGAGACCACAGGTTCTCAGAAGAAGGAAAGTGGACAGATGTCGGAGGATGAGGAAGGCGCAAAAGGGCGCGAGCCTCATCGCACGGCCAGGAGGAGGACAGGTGGTGCAAAAGATGACATGACAGGGAAGGGGCCCACATTGGTTAACCGCAGAATGACAGAGGATGCCCAGGCTACCTGTGCGCCGTTGATCCGGGCTCTCGAATCGCAGCCGTTGGAGAGATGCACCTCCGATTCCGGACCCCCCCCTCCCCCTCTGCTTAAAGGTATAAAGACGGGGGGGGTCCGGAATCGCCCTATGCGCCGTTGATCCGGGCGCTCTGATCTCGACTGTCGAAGAGTTGCACCCTCGATTACGGACCCCCCCCCTCCGCTTAAAGGTAGAAAGGCGGGGGGGCTCCGGAATCCTATGTGCGCTGTCAATCCGGGCGCGCAAATCCTTGCCGTCCAGATTTGGTTTTCATTTAAACATGGACGCATTGGCATCCAGAACTTAGGACAAGTTGGTTTTTAACCCATTCTTTTCATTCTAACCCCCTTACAAGAAATATCGCTAACATTTGGCTCCATGGGGTATAGAGTCATCCCTGTGATGCTCTAAGAACTCATTCCGCAGCTTCAGTGCGTTACTGTTGGGTTATGGAGTCAGTCTCAAAACATCCCACTGCTGAAACTACAAGCCGAAAGATAAAAAACCAAACAAACTAAACATAGACACTCCAAGGAGCTTATTTATGTATAGTCCTAAGCTAATAAAATCTTTTACATGGGGCTAGGTGAAAGCAGACTTCCACCATAGCCAATCACGTAACTTCCTAAAGGGAAGCTCTTTCCTTCTGTCAATGATCACAAAGAGATGATGTAACTGCAACAGCAGAACGGCTACACTCTTCAACTTCTCACAGGGTGAAGTTGAGATGAAATAGGGTGGCTCCAAGGCATAGGGGAAATGCCACTCCATGTACTTACTGACAGGGTCATAGAATGAGTGGAGAATTCCAGAAAACGGGCGACAGACACCCTCCTCTGCTACACAGTTGTTCACCTGTGGTTGAATATATCTGATAAGCACAGGTTGATGGTGGACAAATGACGTAGGATCGCTACTCTCGGGTGGTGGTTGTTGGCTGACTGGCTCTAAACAAAGGGCAGACGACCCCTCTGGTTCTTTTTCCTCTTCTTGTTGGCTCCCCTCCAGGTCCGATTTGTATTCATCATAAATAGGGATCATGGGGTGGTTCTTTTCTTCCTCGTATTGCTCAGCGTTTCCTAAAAGACTAAGGTGGTTGATTTCCTCGTGATAATTTTCTTTAGCAGGCAGAGGATAAGGCTCTGCGACCTGCTCTTGGAAATCCAGCATATCGAGCTCAGACTCTGATTCGTAACTGTCATAAATGGTCTGGCTGCTCTGACAAGACAAAGGTGACATCGGTCTCTGTTTCTCCTCTTCCAGATAATCATCGAATTTGGGGGGGGAC